>JAAFCE010004209.1:24164070-24187302 GCA_013389805.1 Trigoniulus corallinus | reverse complement strand
AACATAAGTAGATAAAAGACCCCGCCGCGGTGGCGTAGTGGTTAGCTCACTCGGCAACTACGACAGTAGTTCTAGGTTCGATACTGGACCGTGGTGGGTCGGCTTCTTTCGGGCGAGAGAGAAGCCGCGAGTGTGCTTTCTTTCGGATGAGAAGTAAAACCGAGGTCCCGTGTAGGTGTACGCGATGGCGCTTGCACGTAAAAGAACCCTCTCTACTACGCAGGTAGGAGTAGATGAGGCAAAATTTCCAGGTGTAGGAGCTCGCCCCCTGGCGTCGGTAGCATTCCCCAACGAACATTAGACCGACGATAAATAAGTGTAGGGGTGCAGCTTTGGCCGGCAACCGGCTGCAGAAAACACTATGTCCAATATATCACACTGTGTCCATTCAGAGAGACAAATGCGTACCCGACCCTGCCATAGGCGGGAAAAGGGTTAGGAGCTTTTTTTTTATAAGTAGATAAAAGAATTTGTTTTCTCATTTTGAGAGTTGAATTTTGAGGCCTCGGGCGTGCGCCTCATGCGCCTGTGCGGAAATCGGCCTCTGCATCTACCCGTTGCATAGTAGAGAGGGTTCTTTATTTTATGTGCAAATGCCAACGTACACCAAACGGGACCTCGGTTTTACTTCTCATCCCAAAGGAGGAGCACTCGGCAGCGTCGGCCTGAGGGACTGAAGCAGTCAGAATAGGTAAGTCAGGGAGGCACTCGGATCAGGGCACTAAAATACAAAAGAAGACCCATATAGTAGAGAGGGTTCATTTACGTCCAAATGCCATCGTACACCACAAAGGACCTCGGTTTTACTTCTCATCCGAAAGAAAGCGCACTCAGGGCCTCTCTCTCGACCTTGAACTACTGACGCAGTTATCGAGCGTGCAACACGAAATTGTAAATGAGCACTCTGTTTTACCTCTTCATCTGGGTTTTGCACCAGGTCTGTTTGGTCCATGGTAGTATTGTAGTCCTAGAAATATTCAACGAATTTACCGCCTGTCCCGTTCTTATTGTCGGTTTCGTCCCTGACTTATATCAAGTTGCTAGATTTACCGCCAAGAAAAAAGCAGGTCCAAGCCGAAATAAGCCTTTTTTCCATTCTTTAATATTTAATACAGTATAATCCTTTATGCTAATGGGTTGGGGAGTACGCCACGCAGCCATAACAGGCCGAACCCTAAAGAGGCTGCTCGCGGGTGAGGAGGTAGGAGTAGAGGATGTAGGAAACGGGAAAGAGGAAATTAGCAGCAACCAACGTTCACTACTAACCACCCATGTTGGTAGTAGCTTGCGTTTGCGTTGCTTAACTTCAGTGATCTGATGAGAACTGGTGTATCCAACGCAGTGGCAGTTTTAGGCACGTGCAAACTGTGCAAATGCACGGGGCCTCGCTTTTGCAAGTTGCAAATTTTTGGAAAGGGCCTCGCACTTTCAATTTGCACAGGGCCTCGCGTATGCTAGAACCGCCACTGATCCAACGCAACTCACCCGCTCGTTGGTGTTTTAGGGCCCTTGAACTAAATGGCCATTTGAGCCCCGTCCACTGCATAGTTCTAGTGCAGAGACTGCACAGACATTACATTAATGCGATGTTTATTGGGTATCAGCAGTACCCAGTTTTCCCAAGCGGCCATCCATGTTAGTACTGCCTGGGGTTGCGTTGCTTAACTGCAGTGATCAGACGAGAGCTGGTTTGTCCAACGCAATAAGCCTCTCCCTCATGAAGGGTTGCCTTAATAGGTTAGCAGCAGGTAGCTTGAAAATGGCCTACAGTAGATCCTTCGTATGCACCCAGTTCGATGGGACAAATAGGCATCCGACCGACCCTGTCGTAAACGGAATATATATGAAATGTAGTTGTATTTTATAGGTTGAAACTTACACTTTCTTGTATGATGGATCTGAGTAAATTTCCATTGGATCGTCAAAAGTGTTCTATCGAATTGGCAAGTTGTAAGTGATTATTCCAATGTTGCTATGTTGCCCTGTTGCTATTCAACAAATTGATCTGTATAATTCCAGTTGCCAAAACAATACGTCACCTCAAATTGACATGGTCGACCAACAAACGTCACCCTGTTGAGGTTTACGAGGGCCTGAAATTACCTCAGTTTACCATAGAAAATATTGATCTAACCAACTGCATGAACGGCAACTACTATTTAGGTTTGTGACAACCCTTTTTATTGTCTCATAAACTTAACGATTTTCAAGTCAGGATATTATTGTTGAAATTTCTCAATTTCAGAGACGAAAAGTTGTTTACGAGCCAATATCCTCTTGAAACGTTCACTGGGTTATCACGTGGTCCAGTGTTATTTGCCAACTACCTTAATAGTAGTGACGTCATGGGTGTCATTTTGGCTGGATGTGGATGCCATTGCCGCTAGAATAACCCTAGGAGTGACAACTTTGTTAACCATTTCTTCAGAGAGTGCCGGCACTAGACCCATTCTCCCTCCGGTTTCTTACATCAAGGCCCTGGATGTGTGGATGGGCGCCTGCACAACATTCATTTTTGCAGCTCTTATAGAATTTACCTGTGTCAATTACCTGTCAAGGCGCAACAGACACAAAGCACGGAGACGTAGAAAAAGGTCCGCCGAATCTCTTCGCAGTACACATACATCACAGGTAAGTGTTCTGAAACGGAAGCATGCAGTGCTCCCTTGCCAATCTCGGGATGTAACTACGGAGCGTCATGCCCCAAATCCTTTTCTTCGAAAGACAAAGGTGCGGGAAGTTGGGCCCATGGGCTTCTCTTATTCAGTTGGGTAATGGCCATTTCAGAAGGAAGGGAGCGGAGAGGTAGAGTGCTAGACTACTGCATCAATTCCAAGTGCTCCTGACTGCGGATGGAAAGAATGACCATGACCCTGAATGGTGTGTACAATGTCGTCAGAGCGCAAATAATCCTTTATACTTGGAGTGAAGAAGCTTGCCTCTTCTGCTCCCATATCTGATGGGATGAGTACCAGACATGCCATAGACTGCAAAAAACGTTCTGAGCACCAGCACAATTCCATAAATGTAATGCCTAGTTCCGTATCACCACACTTATGCCTGGTTCCGTATACCCACGCGCTAACGCTATTACCGTTGAATCAGACGACACAGCACAAAAAATGGTGACGTCACACTGCTACTTGGGGCGCCGAAGAGCAGCTATGCGTGACGGTATTTGAGTTGACAGGTGGTCAACTCCCATAGCGTCCCGCAAGTCACACTCGCGCTCTTTCATAAAGCACTAGTACAAAACGTCATCAAAATGTCATTATTGTCCACGTGATTAGCATTAAAGTGTGGTGATATGGAACTAGGCATTAAGTGTTAATCACGTCATCGCTGTCGAAATTTTGATGACGTTTTGTGCAAGCGCTTTAGAAAGGAGCGCCAGCGCAATTCGACGCTAAAGCCTTATGCCTAGTTCCATATCACCACACTTCAACGCTAATCACATCGCCACTGATGACATTTTGTGCTAGTGCGTTATGAAAGACCGCCAGCGCAATTCCTTAAGTGCAGCGCTTTATTTGGAGTCACAGCACGCCGCCGTCATGTCTTACATTATCCTCCGCCATTTTTCAAGCAGACAGCTCAACCTCCAGCGAATCAGAACGCAGCGTGACGTGTGGGACGCTATGTGAGTTGACCACTGGTCAACTCAACTACCGTCACGCATAGCTGCTCTGCGACACCCCAAGTAGCAGTGTGACGTCACCATTTTTTGTACTGTGTCGTCTGATTCAATGGTAATAGCGTTAGCACATGGATATACGGAACCAGGCATTAGTGCCTTGGTATATGGAACCAGACTTTAGTGCCTTGGTATACGGAACCAGGTATAACGTTTTTTTGGAGTGGCGTCATGCCGCCGTCATGTCTCAGTTTAGCCCCCCCCCCCATTTTTCAAGCAGACAGTTCAACCGTCAGCCAATCGGAAAGTAGCAGGACTTACTTGACGCTATTTGAGTTGACTGGTAGTCAACAACTTTTCTTTGGTGTAACTATCTGCGGCAGTTGAAGTAGGGTCGTGACGTCACCACATTTTGTGCTGCGTCGTCTGATTTGATGCAAATAGCATTAGCGCATGGCTTTACAGAACCAGGCATTAGAGAAAGCACTTCACTACGTGATCCTCTAAAGCCGTGTTTCCCAACATTGAAAAAGTGAACTCCTTTTCACTGGATTGAGCAAAATGACTGAGGAACATATGAAAAAATAAATCATTCTTAAATTGTCCGTTACCTAACCCAGCAGTCCAACCGCAGGTTATGGGCCACACTTTCAAACACGCTACCTGTAGGCAAGGTGGTCCATATTCTTGGGTTAGTTGAAATAAAGCAACGGCTCCTAACCCTTTCACGCCTATGGTAGGGTTGGGTACCCATTTTGTCCCTCTGAATGGACATATGGGTGATATATTGCATGGTGTTTTCAACAGCTGACTGCCGTCCAAAGCATCAACTCGGTATCGCCGGTAGTTAGTTTTCATTGGGGCATTTCGCCTACGCCAGGGGGGGTCAGGTCCTACACCTGGGATTTTTGCCTTCATCTACCCGTTGCATGGTAGAGAGGGTTCTTTGACGAGCATATGCCATTGTACACCACACCGGACTTCTCATCCAAAGGAGGGCGCATCAGGCCCAAAGACAACCCACCGTGATCCAGTATCGAACCCGGAACCACTGACGCCGCAAACCGATCATGCCACCAAGGCGGGTCGAATGCGTTCGACACTACCGACTGAACCACATGCCGTCCTCTCCTAGGCGCTAGCTGGGAATCGTTGGACACATAAGTTAGTCTAGGCTCGTTCTTGTACCCTTATTGCTTCATCGGTTATTGGTGGGCGGTAGGGATTCTCCTTGGTCCTGCTCACACTTCTTTTCGTGCAGTAGATCCTCTGCATAGTTGGAGACCGTGTCCCAGGCGTCCAGTCCCACCAGCATGACGACTACGAAGGTTTCGCCGACTAAGGCTGCTGTTGCAGTGGATGCGACTTCTGACGAAAATGAATTCTGACGGATTCGTCAGAACAATCAAATAATGAAAAGAATATGAGAGTGTTTACATTGCTTGCGAGTCCCTCGTCAGAATTGTCCATAGTTGATTGTTCTGACGAATCCGTCAGAAGTCGCATCCACTGTAACCGCAGCCTAAGTCATCCGAGTCCAGCGTCGTGTATCGGCCCATTTGTTTGAAGCAAAGACTTCCCCTCAGCTACCCATCACAGCGTGGTCACTCTGCGGAGTTAATTGCAACCAACGGCGAAAGCAAATTGGATTTCATCATCCGCCGGCAATATCTGATTCCAACAATGCCATCATTCATTGCTTTCAAATAAATCGATGGTTTGCGTCTTACGGGAGGCATCGCACTGGGCATTATATCTCCCACGTCGATGGAGATCCGTGTTTGAAGCTTCGAGAGTGTGCGTATCTTCTGTGGGAAGTATGTGCGATGTCACACCTCTGCTCCTAAAGAACCCTTTCTACATGTAGTAAAACATATAGGTTAGAACCACCAAATTCTCAGCTTAGGAGTTCTCTTCCTGGTGTCGGTGAGCAAACTTCCCCCACGGTTAAACTAAGTACCAGGTTGCAGCATTTAAGGCTTCGTCAAACAGAACGCCGTTCTGCAAGGCGTTTTAACCTCGCGTTTGCCATATTTCACATTGAAAACTGTCAGCATGGAGCGTCGGATGGTGATTGAAATTTGTTTTTACACTCAACGCTGCGTATCTGTTATTCACCATCACCATCACCAACGCCATAGCACCAACATCCAGAAACACAGCCTAACAGGCAAAGCCCTTTATGAGGTTGAGCTGGATATTGGACCCCCCCCCCTCCCCAACTGGACCTGCACTGTTTCAATTCCAAACAATACAATGCCACGAAGCTATAAAGGCTTCGTCAAACAGAACGACGTCGACGTTATAACGCTTTGTCGTTATGTCCGGGGCGGCAATTCGTCCTTTTGTCCGGGGCGGCATAAGTGCTAGAGCAGGCACTGTTCGGTGGCGCAGTAGTTAGCTTGCTCGGTAACTGCGTCAGAAGTTCTATGTTCGATGCTAGACTGAGGTGGGTTGGCTTCTTTCGAGCGAGAGAGCGGGCTCGAGGTCGCCTTCTTTCGGATGATAAGTAAAACGGAGGTCCTGTGTGGTGCACAATGCATTTGCACACAAACGAACCTTCTCTATTATGCAACGGGTGGATGAGGCCAAATTTCCATGTGTAGGAGCTCGCCCAGGGAAAGAGGCATTGGGGGCGCCGCCTTCTGCTGTTGCTTGTCCTGAGCAGAAATGGTACACGTAGGTACCATAATTATTCTTATAAACGGCGCGCATTTTTGCTGACACCACTCTTGAATCTGAATTTATTGGCAAAATGAAATTGAGAAAAATAATCAATGGTTCATATAAAATTTAAATCCTTACCAAAGATTCAGACAACTGTAGACGTTTAGCGGCAAGACGATTACCATCATTCTCAGCTGCAGAAATTCCCAACAATTTAAATGCTAAAGAATACTTTCTCTTTGAAACTTTTCTTTCAACAATATATGCACTAAAGCTTAGTTTACACAAGCAAACAACTTGAGCAAGTACTTCCGATGGTAACTTGTGCAAGCGTTTACATCAGCAACAAAAATGTGTCCAAGTGGTGTCTGAAAGGGGATCCCGACAATTGGGTGAACGACAATTGGGTGAACGACAGTTGGGTGAATGACAATTGGGTGAACGACAATTGGGTGAATACGACAATTCGGTGAATACGACAATTGGGTTAACGACAGTTGGGTGAACGACAATTGGGTGTATACGACAATTGGGTGAATGCGACAATTGGGTGAAAAACATGTATATTTAATTTGCTTTTCGCCCCACGTAGTCCTACTACACCGCAAAGCACAGCTGTCAAGCGGAGCTGCGCTACTACAATAGCTTTACCACGGTTTACAGTTCCGTCACAGATGTCCGGCGTTCTGCACAAGTGTGCAATCGACGTTCCAACACGTCCCACAGATGTTTGATGGGGTTCAGATCGGGACTCTGTGCAGGCCAGTCAAGTTCTCGAACCCCCATTTCATCAAACCATGTGCCTACAGCCCGTGCTTTATGGCAAGGTGCGTTATCGTGCTGAAACAGAAAAATGCCATTGCCAAAGTGCTGCCAGAGAGACGGAAGTGCTGCATTGTCCAGAATGTCCAGGTAACGCTCTGTGTTTAGATGTCCGTCAACAGAAACGATTGCACCCAACCCATACCATGAGAAGCACCCCCACACCATCACTGACCCTCCACTGAACTTCACCATGGGCATAATACAGCTTGTCAGGTAACGTTCGCCATACCCAAACCCGTCCATCCGATTGCCAGATGGTGTAGCGGGACTCATCACTCCATTCAACCATTCGCCATTGATCCATAGCCCAATGTCGTCCCTCTTTGCACCATTGCAATCTCCTCGCTGAGTTGTTGGTGCTGATGTTAGGCTTGTGGGCTGCCGCTCTGCCATAAAAACCCATTGCATGCAGTTCCCTGCGAACAGTCAGGGTTCTCACAGTTGTTCCCGTCGACTCTATGAATGATCTTGTCAGTTCATCAAGCGATGTGTGATGTTTGCAGTGACCATTAAATGAAGAGCTGTTTGGTCTCTAGCCGACATGATCTTGGGTTTTCCAGTCCTAGGTAGAACACTTGTGGTGCCTTTCTCTTCCCAGGCCCGGATGACGTTGTGAACGGTCGATTTTGGGATGTTTAGGAGGATTGACGTCTCCCTAACTGTTTTGCCTGTGAGATGGCACCCGACAATTGTACCTGTTTGGAAGTCTGAAAGCTCTTTTCTTTCAGCATTCACAGAAGTATCTTCTCATAATAGTGTACTCTCTGTTATATAGTGCTGGATGGAATGCCACCTATGATATTTCAAAGGAATGCCAAATTTTCATGCAAATAAGGGTTGTCCCATGACTTTTGATAGGGCATATGTGTGATGATATATATATATATATGTGATAAATGTGATATACATATAGCGGGATACTATTAGGGTTACTACACCAGTTACTGTATATGTCCGGCTACACCAGGGCTTGTCCTGGATTGTGTGTGTGTTGTAAATCTACTTGTAGTAGCGCAGATCCGCATGACAGCTGTGATTTGCGGTGTAGTAGGACTACGTGGGGCAAAAAGCAAATTAAAAATACATGTTTTTCACCCAATTGTCGTATACACCCAATTGTCATTCACCCAACTGTCGTTCACCCAATTGTCGTATTCACCGAATTGTCGTATTCACCTAATTGTCGTTCACCCAATTGTCATTCACCCAACTGTCGTTCACCCAATTGTCTTGCACCCAACTGTCTTTCACCCATTTGTCGTACATCCGTCTAAAAGCACTTCTGTAGAGCACTTGCCATCAAGTTATTGCAGTGATGTTTACACCATATAATGGATAGTGTGATTGCTTCCTTGCAATGCTCAGAAACAGAAAAAATATCATTATAAGCAATTTGAACAATTTTACTGTGGACAACTGTGAACAATCATCCCCCTCACAGACAACCAGCCAATATTCCTGGAGGTTCCAGACGCCTGATTGGGGTGTTCCCAGTCATAGCATGTTCAATGGACCCACAGACCCGACCCTGCCACAGGCTGGATAAGGGTGTGATGATGATGATGATGACACCAGTACTCCTGTGTATCATTAAAGGGTTAATCATCAAGCACGATCAAGTACTTCCAGACAGTTTTGATAATGGGCACTGTTTATAATTTTTTTCACCTGAAAGGTGCGCCGGTTATTGGAGGGCGCTGTTAATTAGAATAAATATGGTATATTTCTTTGCCATAACGTCGTCCCTCAGACATTGTATTGCAGCAGCTGATTTCCTCAAGGCGCTCCATAGTGGCGCTTTGCTTGGCGCCTGGGACAATTTTACCTCTTTGCCCTACAAGTTATGCCACTGGACCTACGATAAATAAGTATACGCGTTTCAGCTTTTGTTGGCAACCGGCTGTGAAAAAAACACTGTCAAATAGGATTATCAGCTTTGGTTGGTGACTGGCCCATGGAAAATGATGGCCAATATATCACCCTTGTGTCCATTCGGAGGAAGAAAATGAGTACCCGACTCTGTCATTGGTGGGAAAAGGTTAGGAGTTCCTTTTGCACTTTGTTCCTAAAGCTGGGTTTACACTGCATGCAACATACATGCACAACTGTTTCATGAGGCAAGACTTGCACAGTGCAGACAGGGGCTCGCCCCAAAATTTGTTGTGCCAGGCAGTCTCATGATGAGTCCCTGCACTGCCGGTTTTTGGCATCAAAGGGCATCAAAGGGCTTTGCCACTCACCCTTCATGTGGTGTTACTATAGATACGTGTTGCATGCTTGCTTTGTGCAATGTTTTGCTCAATATAAATAGGGAGGGTGAGACTGCCGAAACAGTTGTGGTGAGTATGTTGTGTGCAGTGTAAACCCAGCTTTAAGCATGTTTCAGTGGCACGTGCAACAGTTGCAGGTACTGCATAAGCAGACGAAACAACACAAATGGATGACGTTGGCGCACAATTATGTTGGGAGGGAGTTGAGGAATGGGTGTAAAAGTGCAGTTGACTAGCTGCCACCTGCTTTCAGTTTGCAGCACTCACACATGCATATGATTGGCTTTGGCTGATTGAATTGTAGACAACGCCCACTGGATATTTCAAAATGGCTGCTATTTATTCGCTCATTACACCACCCTGCGGGCACTGTCAAAATCAACCATCATGCATCCTATCTGCCTCCTACTAATGAACGAGTGCAGGTGCTGTTTATCTTGGTGACAGTGCTGTACGTTACCATTTTGCTGGTTGTGTGCAGGCGGTTTTCACTTGTAGCACTTGCCACTGAACTAGGCTTTAGATAGGTAAAATTTAAATTAGATAGGTCAAATGGTCCTGACTCCTTTACAGGCGGGAAATGGGATTTCAAATAATGACAACCATGATTGGTGTAAAATTTTTAGTGCTCTTTGGTTCACTACTCCTGAGATTGGTGAGTGATCGTTGTAGGTATGTCAGCTGAGTATGAAATAATTGAACCAAAAATGATGACATTGATTTTTTTCTTGTTGAATGCTATAGACGTCAGGGCGACGCCGCATTTCCCGGAATTACACAGAAGCTTTGGCTATGAAAATAGATCAAATAAGTCGAATTGTATTCCCCATTATGTATTTAATTTTTAATGTAGCTTATTGGCTATATTATGGTTTATGTTAACAAGTGATATCCGAAATGTGGTGTTAAAGACCACGAATGTTTGTGATCCACACCTTGCTACCCCCGACTCTCTGGTTTAAACGTGATATTAGAAAAAGGGTGGCTAAGGTGATCGTGATAAATGGCACAAGCACAATAGGTAGAAGTCACTTGGTGGCAGTGGCATCACAAAGGGACGTGGGAGTGCCAACAGCACCAGGTGACGCCATCTCAGAGGGGTGGCACTAAAATAAAACAATTCAGAAAGCAGATACCTCTAAAATACCCACAAGCAACTCAACATCAACATGGCATAAGAGTTTGTGGTAGGTGTATAACTTGTATATTTGTACTTGCATGTGGGCTGTGGATGGGTGACACCCAGAGTTTACTGCACATTATACATTGGGTATTAAAATACCTCGATGGACTGTTGCTGTTTTAGAGCCCTTCAACTACAATGGTAATTAGAGCACCGTCGCACTGTGGGGCAGGAGACCACAAAAAGTGGACAAAATTCGAAAAATGAAAGTGTCCAAGAGATAAAATCTGTGGTTGTTCTGGACCCTGGATACCCTCCTGAACCATGCCCTAGCTGATTTACAGGTGTCTGCACTGGTTTTGTGCAGCATAACAAGCCACATTGTAACCTTTGTTTTGCAGTTAAGATGACATGTTCCGATTGCATTTACCATATTATCTTGCGTATAATATGCACCCATAGATAATACGCACCCCAAGCTCCAAGACTTACGTTCATGTAAAAATCTCAATACTCATGTATAATACGCAGGCTAAGTTTGTCAGTTCCCAATTATTTCAGATGACGACTGTGAAGAGTTTTTAGGCTTTTAATATTGGTACTGTTGGACATAACTGGACTTAGAATATTCATTTTTGTTACAGGACTTGTTAATTTTTTTATAGCAGTACGCTAGTATTATTATATCTATGGTTACACTTGTATTAATATGCAAGCACTTGTATCTATGGTATGAAGGCAAATAAAGTGTAGGTAGCTAAGTATTATATTTACAAAACTAACTCAAAAGAGCATCTAATAGCAGTTAAATGAGGTTAATAAGCAAGCATGTCTCTTCTTGCTTTCGATGGATGGTCCAGTATTCTTTACACGTGTTTAGCGTTCTCTGATAATGGCTGAAATTTTTACACCTATGTATAATACTCACCCAGACTTTGCATCCAATTTTTCGGGAAAGAAAAGTGCGTATTATACACGAGATAATACGGTATTTTAAGTCCTAAAAGTGTCGTAATTTCCATATCTAGCTTCAAAATTCGGAAATTTTTTCTATGTAATCTTCATCTTCAGGCATGTAGCTATATTGAACTCTTGCCAAATTAATATTTCAGTGCACGGAATTTATTTAATCAAGCTTCAAAGAAGGGTGAGATGAAATGTTGGGATTTCACGCCTGTATTTGGAAATACATCTAGTTAATAATGTATCCAGTGAAATCCAGCTTGGATTCTTGCTTTTTTTCATTGTAATATTAATTCCAAATTACATTTCAGTTGAATTTTTCTGCTACTTTTTGCTACTTTTCAAAATTCAGAAGGTTGTCTAAAACAATTTACCCCTTAACTTGCATCACCATGTCTTGCATTTGCTGGATTTTCTCTTGTGGACTTCACTAGATTTCTGCTTTTTGTCATACAGCCATGTGCTAGAGAGACTTTTTATTCCAATGTGTAGGTTTGTTTATATCAATCACAATTAAATTAGGTAGTGAGCTCGATTTACTGCGGCAGTGGTTCCAGGTTCAATACTGGATCGAGGTGGGTTGGCTTCTTTAGGATGAGCAAAATGTCCCAATTAGCCTGCCCCAATTGATTGAATCATTTGTTGGTATTTTATGGTCCTTCAACAACAATGGTCATTAGATCCCCGTCGACTGCTTAGTTTTAATGCACAGTCACTACGCTGCACACAGTGGGGCAGAAGAGCATGAAAAGTGGCAATAATTCAAATATTATTTGACGAATGTTCTAGGTTGCGCATGTCTTTTAAGGGTATTTGTTAGACAAAAGAAAGTAATTCCTAACCCTAGTCCTACCTATGGCAGGGGCCTGTGTACCCATCTTGTCCTTCTGAATGTGCACAAGGATGATATATTGCACAGTGTTGTTTTGCAACCAGTTGCAAGAACAAAAACTGCAACCCCACTGCTTATTTATTATCAGTCTATTGTTTGTTGGGGCACTCCACCGACTCCAGGGGGTGATTGTAATATTAGATAAATACTGTTAAAACTAAAAATACAGCTATCCTTTGTGTTATTTTTATTACATGTAGTGTAGCCTACTAACGTTGCTTAACTGCAGTGATCAGACAAGAAATGACTTGCCCAATGCTATACACCCGAAATGAAAAACCCCAAGTGTGTCTTCCTTCAGATGAGAAGTAAAACCATGGTCCTATGTGGCGAACAATGACATTGGCAGTGGGGTTGCGGTTTTTGTTCATGCAGCTGGGTTCAAAACCATGCTGTGCAATCAGTGGCGGATCCAGGATTTTCGTCAAGGGGGGGTTGAGCTAATACGGGGGGGTTGAGCTAAACCTCACCTATTATGTGAATGTAAGTTTATATGTGCATAGGGGAGGTTGCAACCCCAAAAACCCTATCCTGGATCCGCGCGTGTGTGCAATATATCACCCTTGTGCACATTCAGAAGAGCAAGATGGGTACTCAGGTCGCTGCCATAGGCGGGAATAGGGTTAGGAGTTGCTTTCTTAAGTCTACCAAACGCCCTTAAAAGAAATGTGCAACCTAGAACATGCGTTGAATAATATTTATGTCCAGGTTTGAGGGTCTCCTGCCCCACTGTGCGTCGGCTGCAGAGCTCTAATGCAGAGCCTGCGTTGTTACGACGATTTTTGCAGTTAGCAGTACCCAGTTTTCCCAAGCGGCCACCAGTGTTAGCAGTAACTGGGGTTGCGTAGCTTAACGTCAGTGATAAGACAAGAACTGGTGTGCCCAACGAAATACAGCCGCTCCCTCAAAATGCCTTATGTTAAAGGGGAACGGTAGGGAAAACCAAAGCAGACGTGGGGGCAGGTTGTTCGTAAGGATATGGTAGTGTGCTTGGTGGAGGGGGACCTGGTGTGAGATAGGCAGGAGTGGGAAGCTGGAGCCCTTTTTTGTTAGTGTTTTAGGGCCCTTCAACAACAAGGTCATTAGAGCCCATTCCACTGCGTAGTTGTAATGCCGAGATTGCACAGGCGCTACACTAATGCGACGATTTTTGGGTAGTAGCGGTACCGTTTTCTCTAGCGGCCACCCACGTTAGTACTAGCTGCAGTTGCTTTGTTTAACTTCATTGACCAGCCGAGAACTGGTATGCCCAACGCAGTAAGCCACTCCCGGGTAGAACCCCCTGCCACAGGCGGGTTAGGGGTATGATGATGGGTTGGATTCTAAGAAAAATCAGCGAATAACTGAGTCCGCAAACTCTGAATCGTTATTTCGCTATGGTCGACTGTACAGTATATCAATTTTATCATCAAATTTCAGTACCTAAATATCCTCAAATATCAAGCGCAGTAATTATATATTGTCAGGCTTTAGTGTTAATTTTTAGATAAAGAATTTTAATATCCAATTCCTATTAATCGTCATCCTAAGAATTAGACCCGTTACCATGTGGTCGATTTCATTTTGAATTACGTGACTCATGGAAGAGTGCTCCGACGTTAGTCATTTATCGCCCACCTTGACCTCTCACGGACAGGTTACTTATTTCATCTCAATACGTTCTATGCAATTAATGTTCAGTGCCGTAACGGGGATATGATGCGCCTGTGGCAAGTGTCTAACTTTCGCTTGCCCGTAACCCAATAATGACAAAAAACTTAAACATTTTGCACCCCAAACCCAGTTGCGCCCGTGGCAGCCGCCTTCTTCGCCACGCCCTCGTTACGGCCCTGTTAATGTTTTCCAGTAATTTTATACTATTTATATTGCGCTTTACCCAGATAACGCCCTGTGTTCAAATGATTTACAGTAGTACATTACCAGCGTTGTAGATCCGTCTTCGGAAAACTGGAACTTCATCTCTTCCCTTCAATTAAAAAATAATACAATAAAGTTTGGCTATAGCGATCCCGCTAATAACGAACTCTTGGTTATAACGTACTGTATTTCAACAATGAAAGTTTCTCAATGAAATCTTTCACCCATTATAACGAACTTCGGATATGACGATCCGATTTAAGTACATTTTACTGGTTTGTTATAACCAGACTTCACTGTATTATTATCCATTGAATATAATACTGTAATATTGTAATACAAAATACATTTAATATAATACTGAAGAGCCAATAGTTGCTCTGAAATTCTGTACAATACAATTTAATTAAAAAAATTTGCTGCTCTTTGTTAACTTTAATACTTACAGTATGCGTCACACCATAGTTGCATTACCTGTGCATAATTCTAGCTGAATTATTCCCTTGTTCCACAAAATGCTTACATGAGGTAAAATTCTTTCAACTTCTGCAGTTTGATCTGACAAAATACTGAAATACTGTAGAATAATTTGAAGTTGAAATGTCATCTCTTTCAATTCTTCAGCTGAGAACGTCATTAGCGGTTGTTACACGCTCAGTTTGACGGTCTGACGTCAGATTGAGTGCCTTTCATCAGTCCGGTGTGAGTCACTGGTTGGACAGCAATGGAAACACATGCGTTTTAACCCCTCCCCAGTCTCCTGGAACCAGTGCCGGATTTACCAGTAGGCGAAGTAGGCTGAAGCTTATGGCCTCAACATTTACCGGGCTTCAAAAGTTAAGAAAACGGCTGGAAAAGAGCCTGAAAATGGAAATAGCCGATGGCCTCTCAATATCTAAATCCAGCACTGCCTGCAACAATGCCTGTACAACTGTTGGAACCACAGAAAATCTTATAGGAGTACAATACATGTGAAACAATACGTGGGAAAGCTCACTTCTGTTTTGAGCAAGAGCTGGTCACTGGAGAAGAAACAGAGGATGGCAAAGATCACAGGGGGAGAGGACTGAGGAGGGCTGTGTATTATGTGGGGATCAAGTGGGGGACGTCAGGCATGTGATACCGGCATGCGCAGCACTGAATAACGACAGGGGGTTGGGGACCGCCACGTTGGAAGAGGTTCATGGAGTGGTTGGGATTGGGGTGGAATGGTTGAAAGAGGCAAAGACATTGCTTGGGTGCAATCCAATGCAGCCACTACAACTGCAACAATTTTCAGAGCTTAACGATTTTGTGACTTTTGAAAAAGTAATATTGAAAGGTGATGTTTATCGGCATACTTTTCATATAACTGCGTCTCTATCATAATGTGCTTACCTGGAAAAGCAGACATTTTGTTGAATTTGTCCCTTATATGCAAAAGCTTTTCCTTAGTTGGAAATTTAAGGAATTGATATAATCTCCTTGTAAGTCTTAATTGTAAAAGTCTAGGAATTATTTGACAAACAGATGGTTAGTTATTTGGGATGTTCCACAACAATAATGTCATAATACGATGCAAACTGGCAGTACTGATGCTATGGCACAACTTTGTCCTGTTAAATGCTCAATATCTTGTCTTATTAGATCAGTCAGATACTACATAATGCTTTCTTGATCAAATTGGAACTGCTCCAGTAATTTTGAATCTGATAAAGCTAAGGGATCCTGAATGTTTGATTCACATTAATGAAAGCTGCCACATTACTCTTCATACCACACTAAGGGCTATGGCTAAAATGCTATATAGCCTACTCCTTGACTGGGCCAAATAGCATCTTAGCCATTATTCTTTGTATTGTGTAGAGAAAAATGGCAGCTTTCATTTAATCTAAATCAAGTTTACCAAAGAACCATTATGCGGAGTAAGTGTACCTTTTCGTGATATTTGGGAGGATCCATCAGGAGGAGCCCATCCTGTCCCTCTGAATGGGCACAGGGGTGATATTTTAGACAGTGATTTTGTTCAGCCTTTTGCTGACCAAAGCTGCAACTGCTATGTTTACTTATCATCATTCTGTTGTTGTTGGTTGGGGCACTCCATCTGTTCTGGTCTATGGTAGGGTCCAGTAACCATCTTGTCCATCTGAATCGTTGCAGGAGTGATATACTGGACAGTGATTTTCTACATCCAGTTGCCAACCAAACCTGGAACCCCTATATATTTGTTTGTTTATATATATATATATATATACCGTATTTATTCTAATAAACAGTGCGCAATTGATTTCTTCAATTTATAAATGGAAACTTTTTAGCCAGACTAATTGATTACAAGTTGATTTTCGCTGACGCCACTCTCGAATCTGAATTTATCAGAAAAATGAAATTGAGAAAAATAATTAATGGTTCATTTAAAACTTAAATCCTTACCCTAGATTCAGATAACTGTAGAAGTTTAGCCACAGGACGATTACCATCATTCTCAGCTGCAGAAATTCCCAACAATTTAAATGCTAAAGAATACTTTCTCTTTGAAACTTTTCTTTCAACAATATCTGCACTAAAGCTTAGTTTACACGAGCAAACAACTCACGCAAGTACTTCCAATAGTAATTTGTGCAAGCGTTTACATGAGTAGCGAAAATGTGTGGAAGTAGTGTCTGAAAAAACTATCTGGAGAGCACCTGCCAGCAAGTTTTTGCACTGATGTTTACACCTAATAGTGGATAGTGTGATTGCTTGCTTGCAGAAATGTTCAGAAACGTAGAAAACTCATCATTATAAACAACTTGAACAATTTTAATGTGGTGGTTAAAGCAAATGAATTTTTTGCTCATTATGCACTATATATGGCTTTTCCTGCACTTCGTATGGCCATTTAATCTTTACACAGTTGCTACACAGGGGTACAGGAGTACCCCATCCATCCCTATTCAAATAATGAAAAGCAATTGACCACCCATCAGTGACTTATTAGGAAGTTAAACCTGTCATGTAAAAATATTGTGAATCGCATTGCGCCAGGGTCACCCACAGAACAGAGAGGAGGATGAAAATCCCTGGGGTACACCAGTACCTCTGTTCGGGCATGAGGCTGATTCCTTATTGCATTATAGTTATTGTGGAATAGGTCAAACGCCATGCAATATCAAAGCTGACAAAGCATTAATTTACCAGCCAAAATTTATATTTTGGTTGTAAAATGTGATGTTGGAACAGTGGGGTAGGCCGGCATCCCCCACAGGTAACCAGCCAATATTCCTGCAGGTTCCAGACGCTTGACTGTGGTGTTCTCAATCATAGCATGTTCAATGAACCCACTGTAGAGATTAAGTGTTGTAGACACACCTATCTCTACCTATAATTATAATATATTTACCTTTAAGCATTCTGTTAATACTTTGTGGACACCCCACAATTATACAAAAATAAGAAACATTCAAAAGGTGCAAAAACCGCATGTGCTTCAACAGCATGTGCTGTATGAAGGCACATGGATTTTAAATATTAAGAACGCCCAGAAACATTGCGCGTTTCTGCTAATAAATTTCAAATTCAAAATTTTAAATAAGTCAGAACGATCAACAAGATCCTAAAAATTCAAATAATTCGAAAGAGGAATAGAACAGTTCTACCTGACCATTCGTTGAGTGAGCACACAAAACTTTTAGCTCCTGAAACAAATATAAGAATAGCTACAAAACTTATTTATTAATGATATTTTATTAATAATCTCTATTTTTATTGATTAATATTAATTCATTCTTGTTGAACTATAAAAGTTGTGCATTTATCTTCATCCTGAAACGTTTACCTATTTTTGGAGTCAGAATAATTCATCATCACTGGATTACCTTTACCTAATTACAAAACACAGTTAATATTCAAACATTCAGATACCAAAATTCATTTAATGACAAAAATCAACGTTTAATATAAAATTTAACATCAAATAGCAGCCTTCACCACAAATGGTGACCCGGACGTGATCTCCTGATGGATACAACCCAACGGATTGAAGAAAATTAAGTACCTAAGAAAACTTCAGGATATTTGAACTCTATATCAATTTGTTACAAAAATTTATTACATCTTAAAATACAACACTACGTTTTTGTGCAATACCTCACTGGCAGAACGACAACCATTCACATAATATAAGGAAAACACTACACTACATCTGCAACTCAACAGGAGTACAATCCAAAAATACAACTACAGCACCCAAACTACCACACCTGTGTCACACCTGCAATCCAAGCTACGACACCTGTAATCGCCACTCACATAATAATTTCACCACTCCATCAACCTACCTTAACAAGATATCTTCAGCTTTTATTCTGATAATTTAGTGAAAGTGAATGTGCTACAAAGGATATATTTTTTTTAACAGTGATAGTGTGATTACTAGGAGCTAAGTACAACTGTTGACGGTAGGACAAAATTATTTAATTTGGTTAGGCCCAATATAACAAGATGTCAATGGAAGGCCCTTTACAATTTCGTGATGTGGGACATCCCACAAACCCTCAATCGTTAGGTCAATTAGAAGAGGAAGGTAGCTCAAATGCCATGCTACAGCAACATGGAGCAAAATGTTTAAAGCTGCCCATGTTCTGGTCGCACGACCCCGAGACATGGTTCGCGACCATCGAACACCGATTCAAAGCATATCAAATCAAAAGCGACTCGCGAAAATTTGACATGACAATTGATGCCTTACCTCCTGAAATAATTACAGAGGTTAGAGAACTAATTCTAAGGCCCCCCATTACTGAAGCATATGAGGCATTAAAGAGTGCCGTAACTCTGCGTAGCTCACCCACACAACAACAACGCTTACAGCAACTCCTTCACAACTTACAACTAGGGGACAAAAAACCGACACAGCTGTTGCGGCATATGCAACAGCTGGCTGGCAGTGCAGTAGCAGTCCCGGAGAATGTGCCTCTCCTTCGGGAATTGTTTGTCTCCCGATTACCGCACCAAATTCGAGTAATTCTGGCCACAGCGGATCAAGCCACAACCTTAGAAGCCCTGGCCGAAATGGCCGACAAGATTCTGGAGGTACTGGATCCCGGAATCCACCAACTCAACGCCCTAACTACACCTGGCATCAACCCAAAACAAGAATCAGCTCAAGACACCAACCTAACGAACGAAAAAAATTTATATAATCACCTAACAGAAACTGTACTCGAATTAAACAAGCAAATAGAATTATTAAGGAAGAACATTCAAGGTCTGACCATAGACCGGCCACACCCACACACAAGGTCCAGATCTTCTTCTAGACGACGGACAACTCGAAACATCACCAATCAAGGAGCAGAAACCTGCTGGTATCATCTCACTTTTGGAGAGAAGGCACGAAAATGCGTCCCACCCTGTAATGCAAAACAGGGAAACGCATAAGCCTGTCATCTCTAAAGGTGGCAGATGATACAGGCAGACGTGACAGCCACCTTTTTTTTATTCAAGATGTTAAAAACAAATTTAGATTTCTCGTTGACACGGGTGCAGATTTCAGTGTTCTGCCCAAACACAAGGTTGACCCTCGTCTCTGTGTAGATAACGAACTGAAATTATATGCCGCCAATCATACAGTTATACACACTTATGGCCTATGCCAAATTAATGTAGATCTCGGATTAAGGCGGTCATTCCCATGGGCATTTTTGATAGCGGACTGTGCCCACGCCATCATAGGGGCCGATTTTCTAGCCCATTACTGTTTAGTAGTAGATGTAGGTCGGCTCCGGCTGCATGACAGAGTAACAGAACTAGAAGTCTCAGGTATCTGGGCTCAATCCTCTCACCCTTATCAGAGACTTTACAGTATCTGCCCTACAGCCCCAGACAAGTACAAAAAAATATTGCAAGAATTTGCAGACATTACTGTTCCACGTTTGTCATCCTCCAAAATGTCACATAGCGTGGTGCATCACATACTCACCACTAATGGACCACCTGTTCATGCGAAAGCCAGACGTCTGGACCCAACACGACTCAAGGTAGCCAAGGAGGAATTTAGACACCTCCATGAACTCGGCTACCTCCGACCCTCGTCCAGCCCATGGTCAAGTCCCCTACATCTTATAAATAAAAACGACAAATGGAGAATAGTGGGTGACTTTCGAGCCCTAAACGCCCGCACAATTCCTGACAGGTATCCTATACCACATATCAAAGATTTTATGTCGCAACTGCATGGCATGCGCGTATTCTCTAAAATTGATCTGGTCAAGGCTTACCACCAGATTCCAGTAGCTCCCGAAGATATCTCCAAGACGGCAGAGACGACGCCTTTTGGACTCTTCGAATATACGAGGATGCCGTTTGGACTAAGAAATGCTGCACAAACATTTCAGCGTTTCATGGACTTGGTCCTAGCTGACTTACCCTTCGTGTTCACTTATATAGATGATACACTTGTCGGCAGCACAGACGACAAGGAACATCAACAACACTTATGCAAAGTATTCGAGCGTTTTCGGCAATTCGGCCTAGTAATCAATGTCTCGAAGTGCGTGTTCGGTGTATCTTCCTTGGAGTTTTTAGGACACACAGTGACATCCGACGGAATAACTCCGTTACAAAAAAACGTTGATAGCCTACAAAATTTCCCAAGACCGGAGTCTAAACGAGCATTACGCCGTTTTCTTGGGCTCATCAACTTCTATCACCGTTTTATACCTCACTGTGCTGAAATCCTACAACCATTGCACTCCCTTACAGCAGGAAAATCCAGCAAAACAGCCAGCATCCACTGGAACGAACAAACTATTTCCGCCTTTCAACAGGCCAAAGAAGCACTATCCAAAACGGTGCTGCTCCAGCATCCAGACCCTTCACCAGACACAAAAATTGGATTGTTCACCGACGCATCAGACATTGCAGCAGGTGCTGTACTTCAAAAATGCATTAACAACACATGGCAACCACTAGGATTTTTTTCAAAAAAATTCCAACCAGCGGAGATAAAATATAGTGTCTTCGGAAGAGAACTCTTAGCTGTGTACCTCGCCATAAAACACTTCCGTTATTTTCTCGAAGGTCGGCATTTCGTCATATATACAGATCACAAACCTCTCACTTTCGCGATGAGTACAAACATAGACAAACACTCACCAAGAGAAGCAAGACACTTAGATTACATCTCCACCTTTACCACCGATATTCAACACATCACAGGACACGAAAATATAGTCGCCGACACATTATCCAGAACTTCTCTACATCATCTAAGCTCATCCACAGAAGTAATAAACCCAGAATTACTATATGAGGAACAACTATTAGATGACGAAACACAAGCACTGTTATTGAACCCACAATCTCTCACAATAGCACTAGTACCGATACCAGGAACAAACGTCAGTTTGTATTGTGACGTCTCATTATCTAGGCCACGACCATTAGTTCCAGTCAACTCCAGACGACTCATTTTTAACACACTACATAATGCCTCACACCCAGGCATCTCAGCGACACAAAAACTCGTCACAGAGCGTTTTATATGGCCATCAGCAAACAGAGACATCAAACTATGGACAAAAACCTGTGTATCGTGTCAGAAAAACAAAATTCAACGACACACGTATTCACCTTCAGCGAATTGCACCCCACCAACATCAAGGTTTGACAGAATCCACATAGACATAGTAGGACCATTACCTCCTTCACAAGGAAATCATTACATTCTAACCTGTGTGGATCGATTCACTCGATGGCCGGAAGCAATCCCCATTCCAGATTGTACAGCTTCCACCGTCGCTCGAACATTAATACAGCACTGGTTCTCGAGATATGGAATACCATCAACAATAACCACGGATAGAGGGGGGCAACTCGACTCACTCCTTTTCAATCAACTGTGCGAATCTTGGGTACTAAACACATACGTACCACGTCATACCATCCAGCATCCAACGGCATGGTGGAGAGGTTCCACCGCCACCTTAAAACATCATTGAAAGCCACTGAAGATCCACAGCAATGGAGTGTACAATTACCCATTATACTCCTAATGCTGTGCTGTGCGGTCAAAGAAGATCTTCAGGCATCACCAGCCGAACTCGTATACGGTACAACACTAAAACTGCCTGGAGATATCTTCGCTGCTGACTATAATACCTTGACCAGGAGTGACTTCCTGCAAAATTTAAAGTACAATATGCATGCAATACTGCACAGACCTCCACGCACACCATCAGCACGACCAATTTTTCGAAACCCCAATTTCAATACAGCAACCCATGTCTTCATCCGTGCTGGTGCCACACAACATCCACTTTCAGCCCCATACCAAGGTCCTTACAAAATTATTGACAAACACGAAAAGTATTACACACTTGACCTCAATGGTCGCACAGATAATGTCCCCATAGATAGGCTTAAACCAGCGTTCTTAGCAGATTTTAACCTCAATGAAACCAATGAAACAAAGACAACATCTACAACTACTACTAATACATCTTCATCTTTATTAGACACTGCTCCAATCGCACTTACAGATCCCACTAAGGACACAGTAACCCCTTCTCATACCACTCCACCCACTATGAGCACTGCCCCCCCAACCTCAGGCATACTTACACGATCACGCGCCCGTGCCACACGTGTACATTTTGATACATTAATTCCTCGCTCTACTCGTTCTTAATTTCTGGCAGGGGGGTACTGTAGAGATTAAGTGTTGTAGACACACCTATCTCTACCTATAATTATAATATATTTACCTTTAAGCATTCTGTTAATACTTTGTGGACACCCCACAATTATACAAAAATAAGAAACATTCAAAAGGTGCAAAAACCACATGTGCTTCAACAGCATGTGCTGTATGAAGGCACATGGTTTTTAAATATTAAGAACGCCCAGAAACATTGCGCGTTTCTGCTAATAAATTTCAAATTCAAAATTTTAAATAAGTCAGAACGATCAACAAGATCCTAAAAATTCAAATCATTCGAAAGAGGAATAGAACAGTTCTACCTGACCATTCGTTGAGTGA
>JAAFCE010004209.1:24151955-24164060 GCA_013389805.1 Trigoniulus corallinus | reverse complement strand
TCAACGTTTAATATAAAATTTAACATCAAATAGCAGCCTTCACCACACCATGGACCCGACCCTGCCACAGGCTGTCTAAGGGTGTGATGATGATGACACCAGTATCCCTGTGTAGCATTAAAGGGTTAATCATTAAAAAAATTCAAGTTAACTTGCATGATCACTTCCAGACAGTTTTGAAATAAACGATGTGCCGTTTATTATATGGCGCTGTTTATTATTTTTTTCAGCTGATGGAAAATGAGGGCGCCGTTTATTAGAGGGCGTTGTTATTTAGAATAAATATGGTATACTGTATATTGTTGGTCTACTGTTCTTTGGGAAATTCCACTGACGTAAGGTGGTGAGCTCCTAAACCTGGACATTTTGCTCATCTATCCATTGCATACTAGAGGGGATTGTACCCATAATAGGACCTTGGTTTTACTCGCGCAGGTTGTATGAAAAGATATGGTAGTATGTGGGGCGGATTGACACTTAGTGGTAAATGGGCAGGAAAACAATGGCTACAATCTTTAGACCTAACCCTGCCACAGGTGGAATGACAACAGTGATGTAATGCCTCATTTATAACTTTGAACAAATATTCTTTCCACTGAAGAGTAATTCCATATCACCACTCTAAGGCACTAATAGTGTCAATACTGCTTTCATTTTAATGACATACATTTTTACACAGATTTTTACACATTTTTACGCATTTTGCCAAAAAGCCATGTAAAAAGTAATATAATACATGGAAAAGTCAAATATTGGTTCTGTGAATTGAAAAAGCTGTGCCAATTAAAAATATCTCAACATTGTAGGATAGAAATCTCTATAAAGAAAGGTAATAATAAAAACGAAATACAGAAATTCAAAATACATTTTTATTAAGGGTTATATTTTTATCTATGTGCACATTTATGAGGGACTGGACAAAATTCAATTTCCTTACTATAAATTTATGACACGTCTAATGAACGTTTTTGATTGTTATTTTCAACAACAGTTGAAGTTTTTGTTACTGGAAAATCTGTTATCTGCTTCTGAGCTTTTGTTTCACAAGTTCTTTATACATTTCTTGATACCCAGCCATACACATCATGAGTTCTTGTTGGAATTTCAAAGCTCACTCTAGGTCAGGATCATAAGTGTGAAATGTTGTTCAACTTTAGTAGCAAATTGCAAGCTACCTATAATCAAAGCAGCAGTAAGTTGATTAATTTTTCCTGTAACTTCATCTTTGTTACAACAATCCTCAATAATGTCAGAATCTGTAATAACTTCAATTAGTTCATCATTATCTAAAGGTTTTTGGTCAATAATTCAGCCATATTTTCACTCTCTTAGGAGGTGTTTTTGGAGGTCATGGGTTTCAATTCAATGCAATTGTTCAAACAACAGGATGCAGTAATGCACAAAATTCAAAATATGAGATGCTGTGCTGCACAGTATACTGCAATGGTTGATTCTAGGATCATATAACAAGTAATCCATGTAACAATATATATTCATTCAGGTTTTGGGAACGCCTTATTTCAAAACCATGTAAAAAATCTGTGTAAAAAAAGTGGTGAGTGTATTGTGGTAGTGCTATATGAAGTATCACCAGCCCAATTCTGATGTAGCACTTGTTGTTTGGAGCCACATCACACAGACGTTATAATCAGTATTCTTCAAGCAGACAGCTCAGCTGTCAGCCAATCATAACTTTGCACAACTTACTTGGTGCTATTGGATTTTGTTGTTGTTTGTTGGAGTTTAAGGTCCCGTCAACTATGAGGTCATTAGAGACCCGTCCACTGTATAGTTCTAATGCATATACTGCACAGACACTACACTAATGAGACGATTATTGGGTATTAGCAGTACCCATCTTTCCCAAGCGACCACCCATGTCAGTACTAACTGGGCTTGCGTTGCTTAACTTCAGTGCTATTGGAGTTGACTGGCAATCAACTCTACCTTTGCAACACAAAGTCACTCTGTGACCCCTAAAATAGCGTCATGACGTCACCACTTCTTGTGCAGTGTCATAGTCCATGCAACTATTGCTAGTGCCTAGTTATACAGAACTAGGCTTAAATAAAGGAAAATGCTCTGCATGCAGTATGGAATACCCTTGTTGCTTACTGTTATTGTGCAATAGGTCAGATGCCACACAATATTTTATTTACCTGCCAAAATTTCTATTTTGGTTGTATAATCCAGTGTTGGAACAAGCTGCAAATGGAGGCCTATCTGGATCATCAAAATTGCCCTGGTTGATGTAGGCTCCTCTGGGAGGTGACTGTAAGATGGCTGCTACCTATGTGTTCTTGTCATGCATGGAGACGTCAGGAAGTGGGGGTTGTGATCCCTAGTCTCCAATACACCACTTTGGCCATGACTACCAGCGGAAAATGGACAGTCAGACATACTCAGTCTAATTCATCAGTTAAAGGGAGCGCTTCTTGCCCCTTAGAGTTTGTCATAGATGTCCTGGTCAGCCCTTGATGCTTATTAGTACTGGCACTCGAGCATCATGGTTCTCTGATGGTTACCTGTCTGAGCAAGCCTGATGATCCAAATTGGCGTCTCCTTGTTGGACTCTGTGGTGAGTGGAAATTGTGAACAGGAAACTCAAAATTGGAATCCTTATGAAAAATTCCAAAAACACAAAAAACTTCAAACCTATGCTGCAAAGGATTAAAACCCCCAGTGCTGGTGACCTTCAAGGGCATTGCGGAATATATGGTTTAGGAGGGACAATCACCTGATGACATTCAATTAGCCACAAGGGACATCACAGATAAATTTCTTTATGAACAGAGGTTGGTGATTGCTAGGCATTCGCCAGTGAAAATTTTCAAACAGAATGTGGCCATTGGTTATTGGTTACTTATGTTAGAAATTCAATTGAAAGTGACAGGCAATACACATTCCTGGAAAGGAGAGCAGGTCACCAAACTGCCCACCAAAACGGATAAATTTGCACAAGAAGTACAGTGAAACCTCTCTATTGGTCCACCCCTGTAATCGGTCCACCTCATAGAAAGGTCCACTTTTTTAAAGAATGGAAAATTCTCTCATAGATGCACATTATTTTTTACCCCTCTAATAGGTCCACCCCTGACACTGGTCCAAGGTCCACTGTCCATACTGTCAACAATGTGACCCAACCCTTTCAATGGGTCTAAATGTCACCTAAAACTGTAGGGTATGAAAGAATATTATTTCACATTGTTATGTGAGTTTGCTATACAGCGAAACCTCTCTATGGGTGAACCTCTGTAACTGGTCCACCCCCTACAAAGGTATACTTTTGATCATTATCATCATCCTCTCAATCTTATCCCATGTGTGGCATGGTCTGTGGGTTCCTATCCACCACTCCTGTCTATCCCCCATCACACTCCTCCATATCCCTTTGCACTATCTGCTCCCAAATCCGTTTTAGTCTTCCCCTACCCCTGGTAACCCAAATCACCCACAGACCCATAATGGACCTGATAAGTTCATCCTTCCCCTCCTCATTGAATGCCTATAAATCTCAGCTGATTCTGTCATCTTCTCTGCAATGTTTTCCACCCCAAGCTACATCTAATGTAATCGTTTCAAGCTGTCAGCACGTCACACTGCACTCATGTAGCACAGCATTTGCATCTCAGCCACTTGGAATCTCCTTTCATGGTTTTTCCTAGCAGCCCAACACTCTGGGCCACACCTGCCATTCTGTAATCTTTGCCTTTCAACTTTATTGGGACTTGGTGGTCGCACAGGACTCCACTTGCCTGCCTCCACTTCAGTCATCCTGTATTAATCCTGTGTAACATCAGAGTCTGTCTCCCCATTGCTCTGCAAAATGGATCCTAAATAACAAAACGCTTGCACCACTGGTATCCATAACAAATTTCACTCCCATAACCCTGGCCACTCCAACTAAAGGCTAGGTACTCTGTCTTCTTCATGTTCACCTTTAGGCCTGCTCTTTCCATTGCAGCTTTAATGTATTGTATGCTCTTTTGTCCATCTTCTTTGTTCATTGCCTTTCCACATCATCAGGAAATACCAGGCGCTGAGGGGCCCGTTTCCCTCTCTCCCTCCGCATCCAATCCATTACTGGAGTGAATAGATATGGGTTTAGTGCTGATCCTTGATGCACACCAACCTGTACGTTGAAGCATTCAGTATTTCCCCATGCTGTCCTTACACTACTGATGGAACCATCATACTGTACATATCCTGCACTATCCTAATATGGCCTTCATCAACCCCTTTCTATCTTAAAGCGCTCCATACTACCTATCTAGGGACACCATCATATGCAAAGGTCCACTTTTTTTAAAGAATGGAAAATTACCTGGTATTTTGGTTGACCCCCTAATCGGTCCAATCCTCTGATGGGTCCACTTTCGTAAATCCCCAAGGGTGGACAGATTACAGAAGTTTACCTGTAGTATAGAGGTATTAAGATAATGAGTCATTCCTTGAAGCTCTGGGAGAATGTTATAGAATGTCGCCTTAAAGATAGAACTGTTGTCCATGGAAATCAGTTTGAGCTTATGCCAGGTATATCTCCAATATAACCAATCTTCATTCTGAGGCAGATTCTAATTCTAATTCACTACACTCCAAGCAGCCTTATTTGGCCAATATGGCAGTGGAGAGACAAACCCTCATTCCTACATATAATACCATAAAACTCCTAAAACCCTAGGCTATAATTCTAGTTCCCCCCCCCCCTCCAATGCTAGCAATGATGGGCTTTCCTTTGAGGAAGCCCTCAACTTTATCCTCTGGAAGGCTATTCCATTGCCAACTGGTCCTTGGTAAGAAAGCCCTAATCTCCTTTAATTTATATGAATGATCCTTTTTCCACTTATACTCAGCCAGGGACACACTTCCAACCAGAGGTCCATTGCACCCCAACAGCAGCGGTCTGACAAAAAGACTAATGCTGTGAGATATATGCTTCTGGCTTTGTGTATCACACCCTAATTCCTTAATCATGTCAGACATGCTCTCCCTGTGAGAAAAACCTCTGGTTGCCCTCCTTTGGATCCTTTCAATCTCCCAAGATAAATCCTGCCTGAAGGGAAACCAAATTGGACTACCATACTGCAAAATTGGTGCACCACTGAAATAAATGCTGTTTCTTTTACCTCCTTGTGCTTCCCCTGAGGACCCTACTAATTTACTAATATGATCCTTCCAGGTACCTTGACTATTTAAAATAATTCCAAGGTGCTTATGGGTCACAACCCTCTCTACCCTCACTCCACCTATGTTGTAATCAAAATCAGATGATAGTGTAGGGCAGAAAAGAAAGATCTCCATTCCATCTTTATTGACTTGGAAATGGCTTATGACTTTGTTCTGTGACAGGTGGTTTGGGAGGAATTAAGAAATATGGGGGTGTAATAAGGATTTATTTGAATAGTTCAGGATGTGTTGGGGAAATACTGAGAGCTTCCCAGTGAAGGTAGACGTGCACCAAGGTTCAGCACTAAGTGCTAACGTTTTCATTTGGGTTATAGCAGAATGGTCCATCAGTGCATGGCATTTCCCAATGATATTGCAAAACTTAATGATGGCAGAGAAAAAGTAGAGAAGGGCCTAAGCAATATTAGAGGAGCGATTGACTATATAGGGCTAAAGATAAACATGAAGAAGACAGAGTGCAGTGATACCTTGGTTCACGAATATAATCCGTTCTTTTGCTCTGTTTGTAAACTGAAAAGTTCATGATCCGAATCAACTTATCCCATTGAAATTAATGTAAATCCAAATAATATATTTTTGTCCTAGAAAATTGTTTAATAACTTATGGCTTTATGTATGTATATACAGTAATGCAGAAAGTAAATAAATATAAACAGCAACACCACCATCATTCTTTTTGTTGTTTTATGGCTCTTCACTGCAAGGTCACTAGTGCCCCGTCCGCTGTGTAGTTTTAATGCAGGACTGCACGGACACAACACTAATGCGTTGATTTTTGGGTGTTAGAGGTACCCAGTTTTTCCAAGCGGCCACCCATGTTAGTAGTAGCTGGGGTTGCGTTTCTTAACTGCAGTGATCAGATGAGAACTGATGTGTCCAAAGCAATAAGCCGCTCCCACCACTTTCATGTTTAGCTATAATTTTCTTTTTTTATCAACAGTAATACGTTTACGATTTTAAACACCACATTCACTAACACTTTTTACTTTTTTGAGAGCCATGGCAAGGGATAAAATTAGTTAAAGAAAGAAAAAACCGAAAAAATTAACATTTGTTGTTAGGACTCTACTGCAACCATGTATATTGGTTGAAAAGGGTTACTGCTGGGGGCGTTGCTGTGTGCAGGATTTTGTGCAGAGCGCACAAAATCCTGCACACACCAATGTTCATGAACCAAAAATCTCGACACACAGCAATGTTCATGAACCAAGAATCCCGACACACAGCAATGTTCATGAGCCAAAGTATCGTTCGTGGACAGAAGCAAAATTTGTTTGCGAATGGTGTTCGTAGACCAAATTGCTCGTGAACCGAGACAGTCGTGATCCGAAGTACCACTGTATTTAGCTTTCAGCCGCGAAGGAGAAGAGATGAACTGGTGAAAAATGGTGCATGAGGTAAAGTACTTAGGATCAATGTTCCAAAGCCACGGGGAGATACTCTGATGTGACCCATAGATGGCATAGAATCAGTTAGGGTGGTTGAAGTGGAGACAGGCAAGCAGAATCCTGTGTAATAGGAGGGTCCTAATCAAGTCGAAAGGGAAGTTTTACAAGGCAGTCGTTAGACCAGCTATGCTACATGGATCAGAGTGTTGGGCAGTGAGGAAGAGCAACGTCAATAGACTGCAATAGTGCAAGTAACCAATATGTGAATGCGGCAGTATATACATGAATGGCATGTCGAGAGCTGTTAGAATTAGGATTGGGTATACCGTAAAATCTCACGTAGTGCCCACGGATTATACGCGAAACATAGGGTCATTTAGTGCGGGCTATATGCGAGGGCGGACTATAAATGAAACCAAGGGTTCTCAATGAAAACTGCTACTCATTTTCTGAACATTTTATTATACTTAACAACACGACTTTACACAGTACGTTGTTATTTATATGATAATGCAATATAAAATCTTTCACATTTCAATTTCATTGTCAGAGCAATCCGATATATCATGTTCAAATTCATTTGATCCCATTGCCCCAACAAGTTGCACCACTGGCTACAGTAGGAAGTTTAACGCGCGGACTATACACGAGTGCGGACTATATTTGAAACATACCCATCGCAAATGCGGACTATATTTGAGATGCGGACTTTACTTGGGATTTTACGGTATTAGAAGTAGCGTGGTGATTGGTGGACAAGTCGTTAGGTCCATTTCAGGAATGCAGGTGGTCGGAAGCTCTTGGGGCAGAGGGAGACGGGGGAGCAGGATGTACGTAAGAATATGGTAGTGTGGGGTGGACGGTGACCTGCAGGGAGATAGGCGGGAGTAGAGGGCTAGAACCCTCAGATCTGCCCCTGCCAGGCGGGAGAAGTCTGGAGTTTCTTAAAGCTATTTTTGTCTGGAAGTTAAGATATTCATATTTACTCTGACATCTGAATCAGGGGTGTCTTTTATCCTTTTTATTAATATCGATGTTTTCGTAAAAGTTGGATTGGATCATTTTCAGATGAATCTCGGTTGTTCTTAGGCTTTCTAAATATTACCTGTGGCAAGTCATAATTACGAAATGATTCATTAGTAGGCCGACTTGTTAAAAATTGTGTGCGAAAAACTTAACTACTCGTTTATTTCAAGCTCCACTCTCATAGTAACAACGGCAGGTTATGATTATTCCATAGTAACTTTTTCTTTCGTAAATGAAAATCAATTACGAAATATCGACAATTGTTATAATATATATCAAATTGTGAGGACCTTGAAATCGAAAATAAGCAGTTACCTAGACGAAGTCGTGCTACACTGCATTACTTCAGTGTTATCAATCGTCTCTAAGCGATGTTCTCACAGAAAAGAAACACAGAAGGTTATCTTATTATGGTGATTGTATACATATCTTGGCGGAAAATCTAAGTAGACGACATTATTAGAGATAACATGTGTTATATTAATTAGGCAATGAATACAGAAATTTCTTAATTAACGTGATTTCCCCTATATAAAGACGTCAACGTTGTGGCCAAATGCGTCATTTCTGGTCAAGTGGCGAAGGAGAACAAATATCTGCACTTTTCTGGTGGCTGTTACCTGGTCATCCATTATCTATCAACTATGTGTGAGGTAAAGTTAATTTTCTTAATTACACTTGTGTTTTATTTGGCTAGTTCTACTTTAGATCGTCATTTCGAGATCGGAATAGTTGCATGCATTCATCTACTTATTACTTGCAATTAATTCTCTCTCGCATCCTCATAGTTATACGTGTTATTTATTTTCTCTGCAGAAAGAACAAGTGCAAAGCTTAGCTACCATGGAAGACCTAGTGAATTATTCCTGGGGTCCAGCCACAAACAAATACAACTCTTTTTTAAATAAATGCGAGGTTCTGCATCCAAATGTCAATTGTAAGGTATGCCGACATATAATTCAAGACGGATTCACTTACACAGAAGATTTCCTCAGGGGTTACTTTGAATTACAAAATTTTGAAGCTAGAGAAGATGATATTTACTTAATTTCGTTTCCAAAGACAGGTAAATCTTTTTTGCCGTGAAATTTCTCTTGGGGAAAATGCGAAATTTAATAATGGGACATAATACACCCTATTATAATCCAGGAACCACATGGCTGCAAGAAATTGTGTACTGCATCTTAAACGGCATCGACAAAGCCAAGCAGATTGCACTAGACACTCGAGTACCTTTTTTCGAAATATTCCCTGGTGGAATGAAGGGCCTTGAATCGTATTCGTCGCCAAGGTTGTTTAAAAGCCACTTCGCCTACTCTGCACTTCCAAAGGACGTTCTACAAAAAGGCAGCAAAGTGAGTCTGATGAGAGAGGTTGGATCTGACGTCGCTATTACTTTAAAGCAGTAGTTCTTAACATTTTATTTATCACGGATGCCTTAACCCTTTTTACTCCTCTAATTGTTACAAAGTAAACAACACGTTGTCGACAACGGAGTACAAAGGGCTATATTTTACATTGCGGCGGGCTCCAACATCTAACTGAAGGTTGGGTATTCGAATTCCTTTTTTGTAGTTCTCGAAAATCTGCTTGAGAATTGGCCCCCGGAAGACCAGTTTTGATGGCAATGTGGACTCGTGTATCAGTGGTCCCAGGTTTGATACTTCACCGAGATGATTTGGCTTCGTATTGGCAATAGCGAATCATCTGCATGTAAAATGAACCCTTTCTACGTGATTCCATGTAGAAAGGGTTCATTTTACATGTGTGCTTTGACGAAAATTCCAGGTGTTGAAGCATCTTCCCCTGACGTCAATGAAAAGGATCCCAACGAAAAATAGGCAGACATTAAATAAGCATTGCGGTTACAGCATTAGGTGGACAGTGGAATAGACATGGGCACCCGACCCTGTTCCAGGCGAGGAATGTGTTAGTGATAATTGCGATGAAGTGGAGCCCCAGAAATCATAATATCTGACGCGTCTTTTGGTGGATATTTCTATGAAATTCTCCTGCGAGGCTGGTTTGAGTTTTCCTAGTTCCAATCAACAAACTCCTACACCTAAACTGCCAAGCTCCTACACGTGCAAAAAACTTCTGTCTCATCAACCCGCTGCATAGTAGAAAGTGGGAATGCTATCGTACACCACACAGAACCTCGGTTTTACTTCCCATGCGAAGGTTGGCGCACTCGGGGCATATTTCTCTCCCGAAAGAAGCCAACCCACCTCGATCTAGTATCGAACTTGGAACTGGCGTAGTTACCGAGCATGCTGCCCACTGAGGCGGGATTACTAGTTACAATCAACATGAATTCCAATCCCGGAAAGATTCAGCGGATCTATAATTCATATTACCAAAAATCTGCTCTTCGCGGCCTTCCCCTACGAGTATATCGCAGACTTCTGGGAAAGGAAATTCCACGGATCGCTGGTTGTGAATGGCTGCCTTATAACCTGCAGACATTATTACGCAATGTGTTGTTGGATACTGAGCACTAAATTCCAAAAGACATTATCGAAAAATCGTTGGATTGTTAGAGGCAACTGTTTCAGAGTTACTAATTATAGTGCATTTCGTTGAAGACTTTTAAGCAGTAAATTAGCAAGAAAGTAATAGTGTCAGTGGTTGGTAGTTCTCTCTCTCTTGCGCGGGTAGTTGATTGATTCAGCCACCGACTCATTTTGGTCTGAAATCGCAATTCGATGCGAATTCTCGTTATTCCAGATCATTTACATCACACGGAATCCCAAAGACACCATCGTCTCAATGTATCACTTTTATAGAGCTGTAAAATCTTTTGATTTTAACGGAAGTCTAAGGGACTTTATCGATCTATTTCTTAATGATAACGGTAAGTAACAGTTTAGTGTGTCATTTTCTTGACAATTCCGGCTTTACACTGGCAAAAAATGTTGTCTTAACTCTAATCCTTTGATTATAGTTATGAGTGCTCCATATGCAACTCATGTATTGGAATTCTGGAACAGAAGACACGATCCCAATATCATGTTCTTGATGTACGAAGATCTCCAAATGGTAATTGTATGCCTCAAAGTTGTTGAAGTTTATTGCAGGCTGTTATCCGCAGAAAATCCGTTCTGACTACTAGAAAGGAGCAAATGTTGCGACGAACAAATGAAATTGCAACACACCTGATTCCTTTTGCAGAATTTGGCAAAAGAAGTTGGTCGAATCGCAGAATTTGTTGGAAAATCTTTGTCGGAAAAGGCCATTGCAGACATTGCTCATCACTGCAGTTTTCAACAGATGTCTGTGAATCCTAAAACAAATTATTCATATCGAGATGATCTCGGATGGAGGAATTTAAAAGAGACCAAATTCATGAGGAAAGGTAATTTATCATGACTTCCTAGCCGATATAATGGCGCCTTTGTTTTTCATTTTGATCATTTAGACTGAAAAGTATCTCATTATGCATTATGGAGTTTGAATGTCGCATAACTGTGAATAGATTTGACGCAGAAATAATGTGAGGCGTAAAAAATAATATTCGCCCTATTTCAATCGATATCTGTAGGAAAAGTGGGCGACTGGATGGAGCACTTCTCAGAACAAATGAACGAGCAAGTGAACGAGTGGATCGAGAAGCATTTTCGTCACTCCGATATGAAATTTATTTATGAGCTGTAAGGCTCTAAAATGTATTTATAGAGTGACAATATATGGATCTCTTCTAAGGTCATCTTTTTATGATGGATTCACTCTTCTCTTTCAATCATAAACTGAATACAAAATCCTTGTAGCTGTTTACAGGCGAATGGTTCCCCGAATGTAAACTTCTACCGAAACGTATGCCATGAAAGTACCAAAGCCTGGTACCTTCATGGGGCGCTCATCCATGTTACATACCTCTGTTTTCTCCTCTCTGGTTGTAAGCCTATACCACAACTGGCAGTTGGATCAAAAATGCCTAATATTTACCGACAATTCTGGAGTGAGAAATGATTGTCTCAATTCTCTTTAGCCAAAAAGTGCTTGGGGCTCTAATGACCAATGTATGTTGAAAGGTCCTAAGACACCAACGAAACAAGAAACAGTGCTCAAATCTTTTTCTCACAAATGGCAGAATCGAGTAGGCCCTATCCAATTCGCACCCTCGAATACAACTGGACGATAATTTTACGCAGCCGACTGAAGTGCCGACCAAATGCTGCAACCACTTATTAGTTAGGCCTATCAGTGGTAAGTACTTACTTATTTAACGTTGGCCGATTGTTTACTGTTGGGGCAATTTTCGTCCATCGATACAAGCGGACGAGACCAGACACCTGGAAATTTTAGAGATCTTCACGTATATTTCATTCCCTGTAGAAAAGTATCATTCATGTGTGTTTGAATATCGTACTCGTATAAAAATGGGGCAACGATTTTGCTTTCAATTAAACGGAAAGTGTATTTTGGGCCTACTCTTGTTTGAAAGACGCCGTCTACAGTGATCAGGGTATCTTCTACAAAAGAAGCAATTTGCCTTGATCAGGGT
>JAAFCE010004209.1:24048528-24151945 GCA_013389805.1 Trigoniulus corallinus | reverse complement strand
TGATCAGGGTATCTTCTACAAAAGAAGCAATTTGCCTTGATCAGGGTATCTTCTACAAAAGAAGCAATTTGCCTTGATCAGGGTATCTTCTACAAAAGAAGCAATTTGCCTTGATCAGGGTATCTCTTGTCCGAAAGCAGCCAGCTACCTTGGTTAAAATTTCCCTCCTCTCCGAAAGAAAGAATTGGTTCTTCGACCATAGATTCACGAAGTGCATTGGCCAGGATTGATTTTCGACCATGGGCTCACGACGTGCATTTGCTTGGGTTGTTCTTCAGTCATGGACTCACGAAATGCATCGGCAGGATTTTTCTTCCATCATGGATTCCGCAAGTGCCTCCGTTAGAATATCGTCCAGTGGAAGCAATTTGCATTAGCCATGGCTTCCCAGTTCCTCAAGAAAATCATCTACGTTTCCCTGAATTTCCCTTCTCTTGGAAAAAAAGCCATTTATCTTTGTTAGTATTGAACCTTCAATCATACATTCAGACGTGCCTTAGCCAGGTTTTCTCCTGAAGGAAGCCACCTGCCTTGGCATAGGAAAGCGCTAATCACTGAACCATCGATGTTGGTGAAGCAACTGTGATTAATATATTTGAATTTGGTGTACTTCGATTCTCTTTTCTATGATGCTGCAAACGTCACTGGTGGAAATGGCAATTAATGCGATACTACCAAAGTAGGGGCTTACTGCGCCTATTTAGGAACTCATTTCTAATACTAGCTGCCAACTTGCCATATAATTACTATTGCTATGACCACAAGGCTTTGTTTGGCCAGGCAGATTAAATTTCACTGCTGTTATCTTTATCTCAATTTGAATGTATTTGACCTTAAATTGAAATAAACATTTAGGGCCACATGCACGCTGAACATCAATATACAGTATCTCATATGAAAATCATTGTGTAAAATTCTAACTTACTATCTGTATGTTTACATAAGTTTACTTATCTTCTGTTTTAATTCTGGAAATGCAAAATTCGCATAACACTTCTCATTTAACTAATGCAGCGGTAGAACTTTTACTTTGCATCCAAGACTTACTGTTTTAATCACATTTAAAATCTATTCCTTAGTACTGTCTTCACCTTTCATGAGCTGCATTAAATAGTTGATTTGGAAAACAAAACAAGACAGAAAGAACTTCTAAATTAAGGATTAGCATAGAGAAATGCACCTGAAATACCACAATTCTATATTTCGTTCTGCAACAGTGGATGCTTAAAACGACCAACAACAATTAATTACTCAGGTACTCATTTTCGCCTCATTGGGACACAAGGACGGTATTATTCTGCAGTCGGTCGCCGACCTAATTCCTATACAGTACTTATTTATTGTCAGTCTAAGTTTCTTCATTGGGGTACTTTTCTCCGCCGACCAGTGTCGAGCTTCACCCTAGAAAGTTTGCCGTATGAGTGGTTGTTTTACGTATGAGTAACATCGTAGCAGCGGCGGATCTAGGAGTGGTTGGGGGGGGGGGGGCACTTCAAAAAGACGTGATCCCTTAGTATAAATCTACCTAGCGATTACAATGTCCTATCTTCACTGGTTTAGCCTACTACGGATTGGACTGCAACTGTTGGACTGGCAGTATAGAAATGGGGATAGCACGGCAAAAATGCCTCATCAGTTGGGCCCCATTGAGGCACTGAGGGGGGAGCAATTGCTGCATTGCTCCTCCTCTGGATCCGCCATTGCATCGTAGGCACCATACCGGGCCATGGTTCTGGTTGAGAACATATTGCCCTCTCTCTCTGTCTCTCCATTGAACCTGGAACCCCTGATGCCGCAGGCTGCGCCACTGAGAGGGGTCGTAAGGCAAAACCAGAAGTTCCTCAAATTTTAGATTCACTTCCACACTCAAAACCAGTAATTTTATTAATGCATTGTAGGGTCCCTTTTCCTCACTCTCTCCTTATTAAACGACAGTCTTTGGAGGTCAGGAAAGAGGTCACTGCTTCCCCCTCCTCTCTCTGTGACAAGGAGCTGACCAACTGATGGCATCGCAATGTTATCTTGGTATAGCATCTGGTCACTTCAATAATTCAATCCTCCTTACTGAGTCTCGGTTCAATATGGAGATAACAGACAAATAGAAGAATCTCTCTCTGAGGCTAGACCGCACTCGATAGTAACGTTTATCTGTTCGACATGTTTATTGTAGACTTTAATTGTGATCTATGTGAAAGAAAATAAAGGATTTGCATATCTGCAGCCTACTTAATTCTCTGCAGCGTCAGTTTTATCCCTGCAGCCTGTCCTGCATTTCATTCCAGCCCTTGCTTCCCACCACCCACACATCATTACTAAAGTTTCCCTGGTGACAAGGAGGTGGCGTGCTTGATTACTGCGTCGACGCTGGTCGACGCTGGATGGAGGTGGGTTAGCTTCTTTTGGGTGAGAAAGAAGTCCCGAGTGCATCTTCCGTGGGATGGGAAGTAAAGCCATGTGGTGTACGACGTCAATTGCACGTAAGAGAACACACTGCTGTGCAATGGGTAGATGAGGCAAAATTCCTTGGTATTGGTGGGGTGCCGTAAGGTGGGGTGGTACTGTAAGCAGTGCCGGATTTACCACTAGGGTAAGTAGGCTGAAGCCTAGCGCCTCAGTGTTTAGCGGACTTCAAATCTTAAAAAACGAGCATCAAAATTGAAATAGCGTAGGGCCTCTCAATATCTAAATTCGGTTGTATAACGGTTGCAACTTTGGTTGGCTAGTGGAGTAAAAATGCCGTCCAACAGCTCATGTGTCCATTCAGAGAGACGAAGATGGGTACCCGACCATGCCATTGGCGGGAAAATGATTAATACAGTGAAATCCGTTTAACACGAACACGCTTAACATGAAATAACGGTTAACACGAAATAACACTGTAGTCCGGACAAAATACTGTATGGGAAAGGAGTGTAAGAGTATGCACCTAGAATATTATGAAGTGGATTTCCTCAACTAACAAAGTTACAGACTTCAAAATTTTATTATACATTATTTCCTTATGAATCATTAGATTGAGTTTCAATAATTTGTGGATAGGCATACATAAATGAAAAATAAAATGCAAAAAAACGGTATTTTCATACTCTTGGCCTACCAGGAGGGTAAGAGTACACATGTAGAGTGGTTAAGGGAATACACTAACATAGTGACAAACAAATGCCCCACTACCTTCATAAGCAGGCAGTCCTCATGCCACCACTCATTGCAGATGCCACATTGAATCCAGTTTTCAGAATATGAACATCCACATCCTGGGAAAATAATTCAATCATTTGTGGAAAGGTTTGTTTGGGTGGAACTTGTGGATGGGCCTTGGGCGTGCTTTCCAAATTTCAGTTTTCAATGCATATTAGAGTTCTTTTTTGCAGACTTCATTCTTTTCTCACTTGCTGTTTCTGCCTTTCCCTTTCCTAATTTCTTTTTTTCTTTTTCTTCTATGAATGTTTTGAAAGGTGAAGACGTCATTATTTCTAATCTCCGCTTGCATACTGCTGATCTGATGCTTGCGTACTCTTGGCCTCCTCAGTGATGTTTTGAAGCATGCCAAAACGTCATAGACAGAGAAGGGCTAACCACTACATTTTGTTGCATATGAAATGTACTTTATTATGGTATAAGTATAAACAATAGTTTGGCATATTACATTCTCAATATACCCTAAGTTATACAATGTAAAAATTACACAGAAAAGTAAGAAAGGTATATTTTACTTAGTATTTTGTTAAAAAACAGGAGCAGATTGATGAAAATATGGTGTCTTCTTCTACTGTTATACTGTACATACACTATAGCATGCCAACATTATGAAATTTCCCTGTATACTCTTAGCTGCATACTCTTACCCGCCTTTCCCCTACTATGTAATTTCATACATTTTTTCTTTTACCATGAAACAAAAATCGCTTAACACGAAATTATTTTCCTTCTCAGTTAACAAAATACTGGATATACAACATATACCATAGTTTTCATTTAAACTACTCAAATAAACAATGGTTGCCACTGTTGCTAGATTACAGCCTGGGTTTGGGACGGTAAAGGCATGCCATTGACAAACTTTTCAAACTATGGGGAGGGGGGGGGTCATTTTTTTGACAATTTATGCTAAAAGAAAAACACTCATATAAATCACATTTTATTCCAAAAACAATAATTCTTTTACAACAATCTCTTAAGCACAGATACCAGTGAAATGGTCATGAACAACATCCCTGCCACCACAGTAGCTGTGGACTTGGCGAGTGGGGCAGAAATAGTCAGGGCCCTCTGCAAGATGAAAGGACATAAAGCCATAGGTCATGATAAGATCCCCGTTGATGTTTGGCATAGCTTGGGAACCACAGGAATTACATAGCTGGGGAAGCTTTTCAATAAAATAGCCAGTGGTAACCGAATGCCATCTGCATGATGGGAGAGTTGGATTGTCCCACTGTTCAAGGGCAAAAGTGGTGCCCAGGACTGTGGGAACTATAGAGACATTAAGCTAATGAGCCATTCTATGAAGCTGTGGGAGAGGGTCATAGAATGTCGCCTCAGAAATCATACTAGTGTCTGAGGAAACTAGTTTGGGTTTATGCCTGGTAGGTCAACAATAGAAGCCATCTTTTTTTCTATGACAGATGGTTGAGAGGCATAGAGCAGTAAAGAAGAACCTGCGTGCAATCTTTGTAGACCTCGAGAAGGCCTATGATAGTGTCCCAAGACAGGTAGTATGGGATGTTCTAAGAAGAAAGGGAGTGGATGAAGAGAATATCAGAATAATACAGGATATGCATGATGGTTCTACCACTAGGGTGAGGACGGCGTGGGGGAATACCAGTGGCTTCAAGGTGAAGGTAGGGCTTTATCAAGGATCAGCCCTCAGCCCATATCTCTTTGCTTTGGCAATGGATGACCTGTTGACAGGAATAGGGGAATGGGCCCCCCATGCTTGGTATTTGCTGACGATGTAGGAAGGCTAGAGGAGTCCCAAGAGGATGTTCAACTGGGCTTACAGGACATTACAACAGCAATGACAAAGGGGGGCCTGAAGGTAAACATGAAGAAAACAGAGTACTTAGCTTTCAATTGGAGTGGCCAAGACCACGGGGGTGTAGTTCGTTGTTGAAATAAGGTGCTACAGCAGTGAAAGAATTTAGGTATCTAGGATCAGTGATTCAGAGCAACAGGGAAATCGACTCTGACGTTACCCACAGAATCAATGCTGGATAGCTAAAGTGGAGACAGGCAAGTGGGGTACTGTGTGACCACAGAGTCCCAATAAAGTTTAAAGGTAAGGTTTACAAAACTGTAGTTAGGCCCGCCATGCTGTATGGATCTGAGTCCTGGACAGTAAGGAAGAACCATGAGAGGAGAATGCAAGTCGTTGAGATGCAAATGCTGCGTTACATGAGTGGGGTGTTGCATGCTGATAGTCTACAACGAGTATGTTAGAGGCACCTTAGGGGTGGGAGACATTGTGGAGAAGATGAGAGAATATAGTCTGAGGTGGTATGGGCATGTGAGGGGAAGGGGAAGGAGGAGCTCACGCAGTATATTATGAGGCAACAGGTGATGTGTGGCATCAGGGGTAGGGGGAGACCCAAGCGGACGTGGGAGTTGGTGGTACAGAGGGACATGGTGGCGTGCGGGGGTGGATGAAAGCCTGGTTGGGGATAGACGGGAGTGGAGGATCAGAACCCGCAGACCCGACCCCGCCAAAGGCGGGACAAGGGTGTGATGATGATGAATATGATGCCAACAAGTGTAACTTTTAGTCAACATCATCATCACACCCTCATCCTACCTGCAGCATGGTCGGGTTTGTAGGGCCACTGAACATGTTCTGTACTGGGGGCACCCCATCCAGGCATCTGGAACCCACAGGAATATTGGCTGGGTTGTCTGAGGGGGATGCTGGAGTACCCCACTTGTTCCAACATTGCATTATACAACCAAAATAGAAACTTTGGCTGGTAAATTAATGCTTTTTTCGTTATATTACTAAAAATTACAAGTGTAACTTTTCGCAGTAAATCCAATTATTAAAATATGACGACATACAAAACATTGATGGGTTTTCTGGATGCATCATTTAGCACGAAATTCTTTTAACATGAAAAAATATTTTGGTCCTTTCAGTTTCGTGTTAAACGAGTTTCACTGTAATTGCTATTTTACTTTTTTCAAACAGTATGTTTCAACTTTTATTTTCATCTTTATTTTTGTTGAGGGCAATTTGAAAAAAGGAAGTATTTTACAAAATTATAATGTTGGTCGATTACGATGAATTAAAAGAACAAGGTTGTTAATCTCAACGGCCTAAATGATATAAAAGTTTGAATCCTGTATAAATAAGTGTGTACAATAGTGATGAGTACTGAAGGTGACGTGTCGTTATTTGATTTTTTCCACAAATTATGGGAGTTGCCATTGAAACTGCACAAATGTAGCTTCCTTAGAATAAGCAGGTGTAGCAAGCAAGTTGATTTTACTTATTGCATAGGTGGTGTGAGGGTTGAAAGGGTTGAGACCCACAAACACCTTCGAATTATTCTAAACGCTCAGGGCACCTGTAAGGAACACACTGAAAACTTAATTGTGAAGCCTGGGGGGTTGTTGTTGTTGTTTGTGTTTTAGGGCCCATCGACTACAAAGGTCATTAGTATGCCGTCCAGCGGTGTTATTGTTTATATTTAAGTGATCATTGTAAATGGGGTGTTATATTGATTACACTATGTTATAAATATTGTAAAATACATACTGTGGGTGAAGTGAGTAGTTAATAAATAAGCAATATGCATATTTTTTCACAATTTATTAAAAGAATTCAGAACAATATCCACATTGTGCATACAGTATGTCTTTATTATGTAATTTTAAAATACACTACATAACTATATAGTAGGTATTTTGATTCAAAGAATGAGCAACTTCGTTTTACTTGTTTGCGCTTATTAAATTGGGCCTTAACTTTCTCCAGGCTCTTAATGCTCCCAGTAATTGTTGAGTGCCATGTATGAAATTCAAGGGCAATCATGCAAGTAGAATTGGTTGACACATCTCTGCAAATTACGCTAAACTGTTTCTTAATGGAGAATTATTGCCATGACATGTTGTCATGTACAACGTCAGAAGTCAACTGAATTGTTTGCAGTAAGCGATATTTCAACAGGGACTGTTCCTAGAATTGTGTTTGCTGTATCCGATTTGTACGTTCTAACCAATGTTCGTTGTAAGCAACATTAATGCTATTTTTGTAATGCATTTCATGGATCTGACTATTTTGTTCACTAAATCCGATTGTAGGTTATATCCAGTGCTGTGATAAACGATTTTGACTGTATTTCTTTCGTAGACAAACATCGATGGAACTTTTTGGGCTTTCACATAGTGAAATGGGCATACTTGCAGTATCGGGGACTCTAACTGGTTTTGAAAGTAGGCGGAGTTACACATACTTGCAGCATCCGAGATGCTATGAAGTTTCCAAAGTAGGCGGAGTTACACAAACACTTTTATCATTCCATTAAGCGGCCCTCACACGGTCAGTGTTACTGTCAATATTGAATACTGAAAATATTTCATCAGTATTCATAACGAGCCCTCAGACGATCAATATTATTGTTAGTAGTTAGTTAGTTCAAAAATTTCGAAGCATTCGTTTGGTGTTCTCTGTTTATCATTTCACAATGGATAATAGAAATAGTGCATATATTGCTATTATTTTGTGTGGAGTAACATTCAACACCAAGAAAACCGACATTGGATTGAAAACTAGATTTACAAACGACTGAAGTATGTGCTTATTTAAATTTAATAAATTACATTAAAGTAACTGATCCTGAGGATTACTGCAACTACAGTAGTTTAGAATAAGCAGTAAATAGCTGTAGACCGGCAATAAGTAAGCATAGGGTTGCAGCTTTCGTCGGCAACCAACTGGAGAACAAACTGTCCAATATATCGCCCTTGTGTCCATTCAGAGGGACAAGATGGGTATCTGACCCTTGTCATAGGCGGGTAATTGGTTAGGAGGTCTTTGTTGTTTTTCTTTTGTCTTTCAAAAATTTAAACTTTCAAGCCATATTTCACGTACAGCCATATGTGAAACATAGTAGGAGACATTGGCAGCACGAACTACGTCATGGCACACTTGATTCATACTGATTAAATGTTGACAGTATAGCCCTCAAACGATCAATATGTGGTCAGTTTTTTGGCTCCACCGACAATACAACCAAAATACTTTCACGAAGGTGAAAGTATTTCAGTATACTGACACTACGTCAGTATTTGTCATCACACAATCAGTATTATTGTCAGTATTGTGATGAACTGACAGTAATACTGAACGTGTAAGGGCCGCTTTATGCCATTTTATCATTCCACAACTGATAATGGACCTATTTCAATTAAATGATACAGTGGAACCTTGATTTGCAAGTAACTTGAACTACGAGTGTTTCGCTAGACGAGCAATATTTTTTAATAAATTTTAACTTGCTTAACGAGTGATGTATTGCAATACGAGCAGTGCTGCTGAAAGGAATTTTTTTTTTGCCATGTATTGCATTGAATTTATTTTTTTGCGTTCCATTACATACTTTAAAAGTTAAGAATTCAAGAATTCGCCACATTCATTCACTTGAGTGGTTAGTGCTAGAGCTTGCCAGCAGTATCCAACTAGGATACAGTGAACATTCATCATCATCTCATCCTTCTCACACTTGAGGCAGGGTCGGGTCTGCCGGTTCTAATCCTCCACTCCCGCCTGTCCCCCACCAAGTCCCCCTCCACCCCACAAGCCTCCATGTCCCTCTGCACCACCCAAGGGCGGATCCAGAGGCTGGCTCAGGGGGGGTGATTATGATTCTGGGGGGGTGATTATGATTCTGAAGCAAATTGTAAGTTTCAGCCAGTCCGAATTCCCAAAGTAGCCAGGCCGAAGGCCTGGCCACGGGGGGGTGATCACCCCGATCAACCCCCCGTGGATCCGCCACTGGCACCACCTGCACCCACGTCCGTTTTGGTCATCCTCTACCTCTGGTGCCCCCAATTACCTGCAGTCCTACAATGGATTTAATAAGCTCCTCCTCTCCCCTCCTCATCATCACATGCCAATACCACCTCAACCTATTCTCTCTCATCTTTTCAGCAATATCTCCCACCCCCAACCATACCTCTAACGTAATCGTTTCTAATTCTGTTGCATCTTGACACCCCACACGTGTAGCACAGCATTCGCATCTTAGCCACTTGCATTTGCTTTTCATGTTCTTCCTTACTGCCCAACACTCTGAACCATACAGCATAGCGGGCCTAACGACGCACAGTGGGGCAGGCGACCCTGAAACCTGGACATAAATCAAATATTATTCAACGCATGTTCTAGGTTGCACATTTCTTTTAAGGGCGTTTGGTAGACTTAAGAAAGCAACTCCTAACCCTTTTCCCGCCTATGGCAGGGACCTGAGTACCCATTTGCTCTTCTGAATGCGCACAACGGTGATATATTGCACACATGCACGGATCCAGGATAGGGTTTTTGGGGTTGCAACCTCCCCTATGCAACCTATATTCACATAATATGTGAAGTTTAGCTGAACCACCGCCCCCGTATTAGCTCAACCCCCCCCCCCCCCGACGAAAATCCTGGATCCGCCACTGATTGCAAGGCATGGTTTTGAACCCAGCTGCATGAACAAAAACTGCAACCCCACTGCCAATGTCATTGTATGCCACATAGGACCATGGTTTTACTTCTCATCTGAAGGAAGACACACTTGGGGTTTTCTGTCTGATCTCTTGTCTGATCACTTCAGTTAAGCAACGTTAGTAGGCTACACTACATGTAATAAAAAGAACACAAAGGATAGCTGTATTTTTAGTTTTAACAGCATTTATCTAATATTAGAATCGCCCCCTGGAGTCGGTGGAGTGCCCCAACAAACAATAGACTGACGATAAATAAGCAGTGGGGTTGCAGTTTTTGTTCTTGCAGCTGGCAACAAAACAACACTGTGCAATATATAATCCTTGTGCACATTCAGAAGGACAAGATGGGTACTCAGACCCCTGCCATAGGTGGGAATAGGGCTAGGAATTACTTTCTTTTGTCTAACAAATACCCTTAAAAGAAATGCACAACCTAGAACATTCGTCAAATAATATTTGAATTATTGCCACTTTTCATGCTCTTCTGCCCCACTGTGTGCAGCGTAGTGACTGTGCAGACTCTGCATTAGAACTAAGCAGTCGACGGGGATCTAATGACCATTGTTGTTGAAGGACCTTAAAATACCAACAAATGATTCAATCAGTTAGGGCTGGCTAATTGGGACTTTTCGCTCATCCTAAAGAAGCCAACCCACCTCGATCCAGTATTGAACCTGGAACCACTGCCGCAGTAAATCGCGCTCACTACCTAATTTAATTGTGATTTCTATAAACAAACCTACACATTGGAATAAAAAGTCTCTCTAGCACGTGGCTGTATGACAAAAAGCAGAAGGATAGTGAAGTCCACAAGAGAAAATCCAGAAAATGCAATACCTGGTGATGCAAGTTAAGGGGTAAATTGTTTTAGACAACCTTCTGAATTTTGAAAAGTAGCAAAAAAGTAGCAGAAAAATTCAACTGAAATGTAATTTGGAATGAATATTACAACGAAAAAAGCCAGAATCCAAGCTGGATCTCACTGGATACATTATTAACTAGATGTATTTCCAAATACAGGCATGAAATCCCAATATTTCATCTCACCCTTTTTGAAGCTTGATTAAATAAATTCCGCGCGCTGAAATATTACTTTGGCAAGAGTTCAATATAGCTGCATGCCTGAAGATGAAGCTTACATAGAAAAAATTTCCGATTTTTGAAGCTAGATATGGAAATTATGACACTTTTAGGACTTAAAATAAATGCAATCGGAACATGTCATCTTAACTGCAAAAAAAGGTTACAATGTGGCTTGTTATGTTGCACAAAACCAGTGCAGACACCTGTAAATCAGCTAGGGCATGGTACAGGAGGGTATCCAGGGTCCAGTACAACCACAAATTTTATCTCTTGGACACTCATTTTTCGAATTTTGTCCACGTTTTGTGGTCTCCTGCCCTCGAATATAAGAAGCGCTATAACCCTACCGAGTCATGTCCTCCCCTCGGGAAATCCTGGCTACGCCACTGCCCGACTGTTCACATCTCTGTTTTCCACATCGTCAATTTCCAAAGTTTTACTTGCCTTTTCAACTGTGAATTGCAGATAATGAGCTATAACACCACAACCGTCGATCAGCGTGTCGTTACACAGAAGATATTTGAAAAACTAATTGGGCCCTCCACACAGGACTTTAGAGACTATCTCAAGAAGCAGACTCGAATAGATATGAAAAGTATTATGGGTCCTGGAAGCCACATAGTTGACCATTACAAAGTTGAAGATTCATTTGTCCTCTTCGAGCCAATGATAAGATGCTATTTCGAGGGACGCAATATCGAATTCACCGAAAATGATGTCTTCTTAACGTCATTTCCTAAAAGCGGTTAGTACTTTGACTTACGTATTACATATTGACTAGATTTATTATTAAAAGGTGGGAAGTAAATATCTCCGTGTGGTGTGCAATGTCATTTGCAGATAAAAAGAAAGCATTTCTTCTATGCAACAGGTAGATTAGGTAGAATTCCTGGCGACGGTGAAATGCCCCTAATGAACAGTAGACCGGCTACACCTAAGCGTGGGGGGGGGGGGGTTGGAGCTTTCGGCAGCCAGGTGCAAAAAATACCGTCCCATTAGTTCGCGTACGTGTCCAATAGATCGCCCATTGTGAGGGACGACGATGGGTACCTCACGCTGCCATAGGCGAGGAAATTATCAGCAGTTGTTTATTTTTGTTTTGACATTATTGCCTTGTGAATTTTTATTTTCCTTTGTGATTTAATTTCATAAGAAATGTAGTGACTCTGGAGAGCAAGTAAAGAAAGTCCTAAACAACATTATTATTATATTTTATGCCCACAGGCCACAGGTTGAAAAGCCCTAGCAACAGACAATACAGCCAAATAACATCAGGTACATATTGGTTGGCAATATCACTTGTCCATACCAGCGCTTGTACTGACTAGGCGCCACCGCTAGTTGAGCTAGTTTGTCCACGTTTTGTGGTCTCCTGCCCCACTGTGCGACGGTTCTGTATACTTTGCTCTTCAACTTTATTGGGACCCAGTGGTCGCACAGGACCCCACTTGCCTTCCTCCACCTCAGCCATCCTGCGTTAATTCTATGGGTCACGTCAGAATCTATTTCCCCGTTGCTCTGGAAAACTGATCATAAGAATCGTTTTTTTGCTTTGTGTCCAAATGTAGTGATTGTTCGTTAGCACCCTCTCTCTTCTCTCTCGTCTCTCTTCTTTCTGAAGGCAAAGTGCAGTTAATTTGTTTTATGTATTTTTAATTTATTCTGTATTTTGTATTAATCATTTTATATGAAAATTTTTGGGTTGTAGAACGAATCACCTAGGTTTCCATTATTTCTTATGGGGAAATTCACTTTGATATGTGAGTGCTTTGGATTACAAGCCCGTTTCTGGAACGAATTGTGCTTGGAAATTGAGGTTCCACTGTATTTGCAAAGACAACCTTAGCGTCTTAATTACCAAACCAAACCTAACCCAACCAAACCTATCCTAGCTAAACCTAACCTAACCAAACCTAACCAAGCCAAACCTAACCTAACCAAACGTCAACAAACCTAACCTAATCTTACCTCACCAAACTGAACCTGACCATTTGTTTATGGTGCAAAGAGTTTTGGCGACTTTTTTTACAATGGAAAGAAATTTAACAAAGAGTTTGCTTGAAATTTTGTGTTTCCATTGGAGTTACAGATACGGAATCATTGAAATGTCAATCATGCTAAAATCACAGCTCAACCATATTCACCAGATTTGGCTCGCTGTGACTTTTTCCTATTTCCAAAACTCAAATATCCGCTGTGGGGATCGCGCCATGAGTCGATTAAGGCCATAAAACTTCAGCAAAGGAACTAAAGGTCATCCCGGCCAAGGCCTATAAGATGTGTATGGAAAATTGGATTAACCGTTGGCATGCTTGTATTGGCTTAAATGGAGCCTATTTTGAGGGCAATAATAAAGATTTGCTTTAAAATACATAAAAACGTTGCTTTTATTAACCAGTTCAGGTTAAATTTGATTAGATTGTATTATATCTACATGATATTATTTATGGTATTATTATTCTATCTATTAACATATCTATGGCATGGAGGTAAATAAAGTGTAGGTAGTTAAATATTATATTTATAAAGCTAACTCAAAAGAGAATGCAATAGAAGTTAAATGAGGTTAATAAGCAAACTTGCTTCTTTTCTTGTTTTTGATGGATGATCCAGTATCTTTATGCATGCTTCGTGTTCCTCCGAAAATCACTGCATAATATGCACCCAGACTTTGCATTTAATTTTGTGGGAAAAAGTGTGTATTATACGTGAGATAATATGGTAGTTGCTGTCTTCTTTGATGTGGGGAAGGTATATGATACCACCTTGCACCTTGCCCCGTTTCCTCCAAAGGTTTTTATCCCACCAGAACTTTAGAGCACATGCAGGTAACACGGGATCTGGAACGTTCGCCCCAACATTTCGCCCCTGAGTACTTTTTGCCCCCACACATTTCACCCCCGAACATTTTGCCCCTCGGATGCTTCACCCCTGGGAGGGTAAATATCCGTTTTTTCGTTAGTTTTCGTTATTCTGTTTTAGGTAAGGTAAAAATCAAGGGTCAGTGCCAACTGACCCTTAAGTCAATGCCAGCCCTTGATTTTACCATATTTTGGCCAGTTTTTTTTTTGTTGTTGTTATTCTGTTTTTACCTAGAAAAGCAGCATTGTTCGCTCAGACCTTTTTCTGAGTGTTTCAAGGAATAGGTAAGGTAAAACCTCAGCAATTTTGGCAAGAATTCTACATTTGAAAGGCATAGCCTACAGTGTCGAATGCTAGCTTATGTTTGAATTTTTTATTATGTGACAGTCTTGCTTAATGTTTGTGTTTGCTTTTTTTTTATTTTATTAAAATTATTATTACAATAAACAGAGCAGCAAAAAACCGCCCATTTACCTTCCCAGGGGCGAAAGCTCCAGGGGTAAAAAGTACTCAGGGGCGAAATTTCGGGAGTGAAACTTCCATAAACTGGGTAACACCAACTCCTTGGCTTTCCTGCAGGAGAATGATGTCCCACAGGGGAGCGTCCTAAGGGTGACGCTCTTTGCTGTAGCAGTGAACAGCTTACCCTCCTCCATTCATCCATGGTATCGTCGTCCCTTTTTGTGTACGACTTTTCCATCCGGTACCAGGTCGCCACAATGCGCAGCGGTGAGCATCAACTGCAATTGGCACTGAATGGTGCCACCGCTTGTGGATATTGTGTTTTCCTCTGACAAGAAAAGCCGTTGTACAACTAGTCAATCCTTCCCCTACGCAATTTTGTGCAACACCCTTTGTTGTGCGAAGTGATTGACAGTGTATGGAGGGCGTTAAATTCCAAATTCAAGACTGAACTTTGCACCTGGAAACGATCATGAGTAATGTCGGAGAGAAAGTGGAGATTGATGACCTATGGTTAATAAGGAAGAGATACACAAACCTATAAAAATTAAACTTTAAACTGCTTAATTTTACTCATAGCTGTTATACTGACAATCGTTATGCAGTAAACCAGTGAACAGATTCTGTACTTTGCGGAGGAACTGCCTTGTTTAGGGACGTCGGAGACTAATTTTCCTCATCTTCACCGCATCCCCCATTTGTCCCAATACCCTTTTGAAGAATTATTGAGGTTAAACCTTTTTTATCTTTTAATCATTCTCCTTAAGGCGCATCCCGGAAACTTTCTCTTTTCGTTCTTGTGTGCCATCAGATAAAAAAAAAGGTTAAAAAACTGTCAGATAAAGTTTCACCATTGAAAGAAAGGTTCTCTGCTAAGTAATCTGCCATTTGATGGATTCTACACTTTTCTGTAGGGGAAATGATTAGCAACTTCTAACCCTTTTCCCGCCTATGGCAGGGTCGGTTACCCATCTTGTCCCTCTGAATGGACACAAGGGAGACATATTGGACAGCAACTCCTATGCTTATTTTGCGTCTGTCTACTGTTCTTTAACTTGCAAATGCCATCGTACACCACACGGGACCTCCCCTTTGTCATTTAAATGAAGGCGCACTCGGGGTCTATCTGTCGCCTGAGAGAAGCCAACCCACCTCGTCCTGTATCGAACATAGGACTACTGACCTAGTGCTACCCACTGTACCACCGAGGCGAGATGGGTAGGGGAAATGATTGAGTAATTAGAGATTTTAGAGAGTCTATATTACTTTAATGGGGTGAAAGAAAAAGGAGGGCAAGAAAGGTCTATCAACATTTGTTTTTTGTTTTGGATTTTACCAACTGTACCAATATATCGCCCTTGTGTCCATTCAGAGGGACAAGATGGGTACCCGACCCTGCCATACGCGGGAGATCGATTAGGAGTTGCCAGGTCCTACAGATGTACCAATTATGTTTCACTTTAATTAATGATAAACAAATGGTCACTAAGATACAAAAGTAAAAAGGCAAAATGCCCACAACAAATGGGAGCCGAACCTGACGTAGACAGGAAAAAAGTCTAGAATGAGGGTGATGATTCTTTCGAGTGATGATTGCCAAAAAGTTATACACGTTCAAAGTTTAAAAATCATCTAAAATAGCTTTATTTTTTAAGTACAAATTCAATCTGTTATACACTGCCCGACTGTTCACATCTCTGTTCTCCACATCGTCAATTTGCTGCTTTATTTGCCTTTTCAACTGCGAACTGCAGACAATGAACGATATCACCACAACCGTCGATCAACGTGTCGCTAGACAGAAGATATTTGAAAAACTACTTGGGCCCCTCTACACAGGACTTTAGAGACTATCTCAAGAAGCAGACTCGAATAGATATGAAAAGTATTATGGGTCCTGAAAGCCACATAGTTGACCATTACAAAGTTGAAGATTCATTCGTCCTCTTCGAGCCATTGATAAGATGCTATTTCGAGGGACGTAATATTGAATCCACCGAAAATGATGTCTTCTTAATGGCATTTCCTAAACGCGGTTAGTACTTTGACTTACGTATTTCATATTGACTAGATTTATTACTAAAAGGAGGGAAGTAAATTGCCCCATGTGGTGTACAATGTCATTTGCAAAAAAACATTTCTTCCATGCAACGCAATAGAATAGGCAGAATTGCCAGGTGCAGGAGCCCGCCTCCTGGCGACGGTAAAATGCCCCCAACGAACAGTAGACCGGCTACACCTTAGCGTACGGGGTTGAAGCTTTTGGCAGCCAGCTACAAAAAGTACCGTCCAACTGTTCGCGTACGTCTCCAATAGATCGCCCATTGTGAGGGACAACGATGGGTACCTCACCCTTCCACAGGCGAGGAAACTGTCAGTAGTTGGTTTTTTTGTTGTTGTTTGTTTTGACATTATTGCCTTCCGAATTTTGAATTTCCGTTTGATTTACGTTCTTAAGAAACGTAGTGACTCCGGTTCGCACTTAGCACATACCTTTTCATCCTGGTTATGGATGAACTGCTGACGGGATTAGGAGAATGGGCTCCCCAGGGCCTGGCATTTGCCGACGACATTGGGAAACTTAGTGACTGCAGAGAACTGATAGAGAAAGGGCTAAACGACGTTAGACAAGCAATGGAAAAGGGAGGGCTAAAGATAAACATGAAGAAGATTTAGCTTTCAATAGGGAAGGCCAGGGAAATAACGGTGAGGTACGTTCAAGGGGCAAACTGGTAAAAAAAGGTGCAAAATGTAAAGTACTTAGGATCAATGTTCCAAAGAAATGGAGAGATAGACTTGGATGTAACCCATAGAATCAATGGGGGTGGCTGAAATGGAGGCAGGCAAGTGGATCCTATGTGATAGGAGAGTCCCAATCAAGTTGAAAGGGAAGTTCTATAGGACAGTGGTTAGATCAGCTATGCTCTATGGATCAGAATGTCGGGCAGGGAGGAAGAGCCATGTCAATAGATTGCAAGTAGCCGAGCTGCTGCGGTACATGAGTGGCGTGTCGAGAGTTGATAGAATCAGGAATGCATATCTTAGTGATAGCCTGGGGGTGGTAGACATTGCCAAAAAGATGAGGGAAAATCGGCTGAGATGGTATGGTCATGTCATGAGAAGAGGGGTGGAGGAGCTCGTTAGGTGTCTCCCAGGAATGCAGGTGGCCGGTAGCATCCGTGGAAGGGGGAGACGGAAGCAGACGTGGGAACAGGTTGTCTGAAGGGACATGGCGGTGTGTGGGGTGGAAGGAGACCTGGTGGGAAATAGGAGGGAGTGGAGGGCTATAACCCGCAGACCCGACACTGCCACAGGCGGGAGGAGGGTATGATGATGAGGAGGAACGTAGTGACTCCGGTGAACAATTAAAGAAAGGCCTACACGATTACCCCACAGGGCACAGGTTGAAAAGCCCTGGCAACAGACAATACAACCAAATAACACCAGGTACATACGTATTTGTTGGCACTATCACTTGTTAATACCAGCGCTTGCACTGGCAATGCGCCACCGCTAGCTTGAGTCAAGCAGCCCAAAGCGCTGTGCCTTCCACTTGCGCCTCCATCACTGCTGCTTAGATAACTTTAATCAAGTGCACACATGTCCGGATTCATTTAGATTGGGAACAGGTGAAGATACACTCCGTAACAGAAAACGGCAACAGGTTCCAAGAGCCAAGAGTGTTGTGCAGAAATCGTTTTATCAGGCTTGTCGGCCTAGCTCCGACGGTTTTAAATTTAAAATGCCGTGTAGCTCTGTCAGCTGGGGAGCTCTCCTGATTCAATGAGTCCGTAGTAAGTGAGCAAATACCTGAAGGAAAGAAGGCTAGCTCGTGAGCATGCCGGGGACACTATAGTAAAGGGGTGAATGGAGAGTACGAGGTGGAGAAGTCGGTTGTAGCCTATATGATCTTATGGGGATGAATTATATACGCTGTACCGTCAACTGGGGTAACATTGGCCCATTTTATGTACTTTTGAAAGTTGTCAGCAGCATTGGTTTTAACTTAAGAGTTGTTTTGACTATTGCTACACATTTTAATGTTCTAAACCAGCGTTTCCCAACCTGTGGTACGCGAGTTGCTGGTTGGTGGTACGCGAAAAATAATCATTATTGGCGGACATAAAAAATAAGAAAAAAATAAATCATGAAAATATAATAGTAACGTTTTTTCCTATAATTCATAACAATTATTTTAATTAATAATATTATACAGTAAACTTGTTAATATGTGTAGTCAATGATTGGCAATTTCCTTAACAATATTAATATTTGAGGGAAAATTTTTGGACGAGCAACACGCCTTTTTTATAAATGGAGGGGGAATTTTTTGTGGAGCTTCCTATTTTCAGTTCTGGAAAATATGGTCACCCTTTAAAATTTATAATGCAAATAAAATTAGACTATTTTTCACTGGTATAGCCAATAGTGTGGAGTACTTGACCTATGATACTGATAGTATATGATAGTGACCCCTGAAAGGTACTATGGACTGTTTTAAGGAAGAAAAGGGTTGGTGAAGGCCATATTAGGATAGTGCAGGATATGTATGAGGGTTCCATTGCTAGGGTGAGGGAATCATGGGGAAACACAGAATGCTTCAACGTGCAGGTTGGTGTGCATCAATGGTCAGCACTTAGCCCATATCTATTCACTGTGGTAATGGATGAGCTGCTGACGGGAATAGGGTAGGGTGACCATTCGTCCCAGATTTTCTGGGACAGTCCCGCATTTCAGCTCTGCGTCCCGAAATTAACAATTTGCTTATTGAGTTATGAAAATCAATTTAGCCTCTATAGTATTTTTCCGTACCAATGGCTAAAGTGGAGACAGGCAAGTTGATTCCTGTGCAATCACCGGGTCCCAATAAATAGAAAGGCAAAGTTTACAGAACTGTCGTTAGGCCAGCTATGCTGTAAGGGTCAGAGTGTTGGGCAGTCATGAAGAACCATGAAAGGAGAATGCAAGTGCCTGAGATGCAGATGTTTTGCAACATCAGTGGGGTGTCACGAGCCGTTAGCATCCAAAAAAACTACATTAATGGTGGCTTAGGGGGTGGGAAACATGTGATGAGGAGGGAGTTATTCTCTCCATTATGGCAGTGATTCTCAATCTTTTTGAAGACAGGGAACACTAAACTGTGATATTTTACTTGCACGGAACACTTACAATTCAAGATAAACTTTAAAGCGGGTTGTACGCTTTCTATACTTGGTACTTTCTTAGGGTTGTCGTAATTGTCGGGAGCGGGACAACCTCCCCCCTTAAAAATATTTTTTCAACAAAATAACAAGAGTTCATCTTATAAATATTCATAACTTTATTATAAAAAAATGCATAATTCTTTCACTAACTCATTGAAGGATAAAATATTTTACAGGACCCAAAATCCGTGGGGATCAATGGTGGATCATTCTCCAAAAGTCAGTTACTGGCAAAATGAACTAATAGGGAGTGGATTTCGGCTTAAAACTTTATTCTCCTTTATTTAAACTTTGCTTTCCACACTTATACTTTTCACAAATTTATTAATTTTCTTAATGTGCGGAGGATGAAAGGACTATCTGTTGCATCAAGAATTGTACGGAGTGTCAATGGAATCTCTACACCACCTCTTCTTCCGAGTCTGTTGCATCCAATGTCCGTAAATGAGAGGTTTGTCTGTATGTACAGTATATGCACAGTACTGAATGCAATATTATCGGGAAATAATGGTTTAAAATGCGAAAATTTTAAATCTACCAGGATAAATAACTGCCTGACAGAGACACTGTGACACAGACCTCAAAACAGGAACATGTCCCGGTGTAGCGGGACGAATGGCAACCCTATACTTACTATCACTTCCTACCGTAATTATTCTAATACAGACTTTTTTGTTGCGCCGTTTATTGGAGGGCGCTGTTTATTATTTTTTTCAATTCATAAATGGAAACTTTTTAGCCGGACAAGTTGATTCCATTAATTTTGATTTTTGCTAATGTCACTCTCGAATCTGAATTTATTGGCAAAATGAAATTGAGAAAAATAGTCAATGGTTCAGAGAACTTCAGCGCACTTCACCGCTCCCCTGGTGATTGGTGGCACCAGAATTAGAGATGGTGGGGGATAGACGGGAGCCTGGTGGGGGATAGACGGGAGTGGAGGACAAGAACTCGCAGACCCGACGCTGCCACAGGCGGGATAAGGGTTAGAAGAGATTTAAAAAGAGAGTTTGAGAAAGAATTTAAAAAAAAAAAGATTTTGAAAAAGAGAAAAAAATGTTTTCTTTACTGAGGGGTGGGGGGTTCAATGTCCCGGATTGGCCCGCGGAAAAAATAGTCACCCTAGAATAGGAAAATGGGCTACTTATTGCCTGGTATTCGCTTATGATGTGGGAAAGCTTGTGGGGTCTAAAGAGAATGCACAAAAGGGTCTACAAGACATTAAGACATATGGAAAGAGGGGGTCTTAAAGTAAGCATGAAGAAGACGGAGTACCTAGCTTTCAATTTTAGCGGCCAGGGGCAAGGGGTTGAGATCCGTTGTGGCAGTAAAGGTATACCAGTGGTGCAAGAGTTTTGCCATTTAGGACCAGTTTTCCAGAGCAATGGGGAGATAGATTCTGACGTCACCCATAGGATTAATGCTGGATGGCTGAAGTGGAGTCCTGTGTGACCGCCAGGTCCCAATAAAGTGAAAAGGCAAAGTTTACATAATGGTCATTAGGCCCGCTTTGCTTAATGGCTTAGAGTGTTGGGCAGTTAGGAAGAACCATGAAAGGAGAATGCTAGTGGCTGAGATGCGAATGCTGCGCCACATGACTGGGGTGTCACGAGCCGACAGAGTTCGTAATGATTACGTTAGAGCAGTGGTTCTCAAAGCGTGTTCCGTGAAATCACTTCGTGTTCCGCAAAATATTTAATGCACAAATAAAGCAATGGAGAGATGCTCTGATGTGACCCGCAGGTTCAATGGGTGGAGGGGGGGGTCACTGAAGTGGAGACAGACAAGCGGAGTCATGTGTGATAGGAGGATCCCAATCTAGTTGAAAGGGAAGTTCAACAGGACAGTGGTTAGACCTGCTATGCTATATGGATCAGAGCGCTGGGCAGTGAAGAAGAGCTACATAAATAGAATGCGAGTAGCCAAGATGTGAATGCTGTGGCGCATGTGCGGGGTGTCGAGAGCAGACAGAATTAGGAATGAGCATATTAGAGGTAGTCTGGGGTGGTGGACATCGCCGAAAAAATTAGGGAGAATAGGCTGAGCTGGTATGGACACGTCATGTGAAGAGGGGAAGAGGAGCTCGTTAGGTTAATTCCAGGAATGCAGGTGGTCAGTAGCACCAGGGGCAGGGGGAGACCAAAGCAGAGGGGGATCAGGTTGTCCGTAAGGATGTGATGGTGTGTGTGTGTGGACGGGGAACTGGGGGAGAGATAGACGGGAGTGGAGGGCTAAAACCCGGAGACCAAACCGTGCCACCGGTGGGATAAAGGTATGATGATGATGTAGTAAGTACCAAGTGTAGAAGGTTTACAACCTGCTTTACAGTTTATGTTGAATTGTAAGTGTTGCGTGCTAGTAAAATGTCACCGTTTAGTGTTCCCCGACTTCAAAAAGATTGACAACCACTGCGTCAGAGTTAGCCTGGGGATGGGAGAAATCGTGGAAAAGATGAGGAAGAAGTGGTTGAGGTGGTATGGGCATGCGATGAGGAGAGAGGAGGAACTTATTAGGTCCATTATGGGCATGAGGGTGATTGGGGGCACAAGGGGTAGGGTACGACCAAAACGGACGTGGAAGCAGGTGGTGCTGAGGGACATGGAGACATGCGGGGTGGAGATAGTCTTGGTGAGGGATAGGTGGGAGTGGAGGATAAGAACCCGCAGACCCAACCCTGCCACAGGCGAGAGGAGCGTACGATGATGATGATGATGATGGCCAATAGTGGAGTACTGTAGTCCAATTTGGTTTCCATTTAGGCAGGGGTTATTTTGTGAAATTGAAATGATACAAAGGAGGGCTGCAAGAATTGTGCTGCATCGCTTCTCTCATAGGTTGAGTGTCTCAGACATGATCAGGGAATTAGGGTGGGACCCACTACATCAGAGGCGGGTATCTGACAGCATTAAGGTTTTTCAAAGACTGCTGAGGTTAGGAAATGAGGGTACCCCGGGGGCAGCTTATCCCTGGTAGACTATAAGGGAGAAAGGATGATCCCTTCAAACTGAAGGAGGTTGGGGCACGAACAGACTCACATTACTGGTCGTTTCTTCCGAGGGTCATTTGACAATGTGTTGAATCATTTGTTAGGGAATAAAGGACAGCATAGTGTGAAATAACTTGTTATATAAAAGGTTATCTTTAAATTGTGATACCTGTTCAGGATTGAAACGTTCTAGCAAAGAAGTTCAGATAAAAGTTTCAACAATGTTTCCTCCATTGGAGGTTAACTGAAGAAGTGAGGCAAAGACTATAATATGAGCATAGTAATGCAATCTCGTATTTTGCTATTGCACAAAGATAGTTACTTTATGTATTTAGTAACTAGATGGCATCGAATGTTATATTTTGGGTGGGGCAAAGTTATCTGCAAAGGGCTAAAGTTACCCCAGTTGACAGTAGTGGATGAGTATACTGGGCAAGCATAGCTGAGGAAATGAAGCGATTTAGCTTTGAATAATATTATGAGTTCTTGGTGAGTGAGGAATGTCTTCAGTCTTGCCAGAAAGAAGGAAAGCGCATTTAAACGCCTCACCATTCCCCATATACCAGTGAGGTCCCTACATCATATAGTAGAGGCCCTTCAGCTGTGCAGTCCAGTCTTTGAGGCAGGATACAAAGAACTGGGCCAGGATTCAAATCTGTTGCTGATATAGCCTTGAGCAGAGTTTCACGTAAGATAGTACCGTAGTCCTTTGATACATCCATTTTGCACAGCACAAAGGCCTCCTGTTGTCTACTGCCACAAATGTACCGGAATTATTCTAATAAACGGCGCCCTCCAATAACCGGCGCACCTTTCAGCTGACAAAAATAATAAACGGCGCCCTCTAATAAACGGCGCGCCGTTTATTGCAAAACTGTCTGGAAGTAATCGTGCAAGTTAACTTGAATTTTTTTAATGATTAACCCTTTAATGCTACACAGGGGTACTGGTATCATCATCACACCACTATCCAGCCTGTGGCAGGGTTGGGTCCGTGGGTCCATTGAACATGCTATGACTGGGAACACGCCAGCCAGGCGAATGGAACCCGCAGGAATATTTCACTACTCATGTAAATGCTTGCACAAGTTACCATCGGTAGTACTTGTGCAAGTTGTTTGCACGTGTAAACTAAGCTTTAGTACAGATATTGTTGAAATAAAGGTTTCAAAAAGAAAGTATTCTTTAGCATTTAAATTTTTGGGAATTTCTGCAGCTGAGAATGATGGTAATTGTCCTGTGGCTAAACCTCTACAACTATCTAAATCTAGGGTAAGGATTGAAATTTTAAATGAACCATTGATTATTTTTCTCAATTTCATTTTGCCAATAAATTCAGATTCAAGAGTGGCGTCAGCAAAAATCAAAATAAATGAAATCAACTTGTCCGGCGCTAAAAAGTTTCCATTTATGAATTAAAAAAAAATAATAAACGGCGCAACCAAAAAAAAAAAGCTTTTGAAAAAAAAAAAAAAAAAAAATTAATGGCGCGCCGTTTATTAGAATAATTACGGTTTTGTGATACATGTCCAATATTGCCAGCATGGTAGACCTCCCTGGGATCACACTGTGCTGACATACTTTGATCCCCTTGTTATGTGCACTGGAAGCTTTCCCTTAAAGGATGTGCTCAAAGACGTTGGATGATGGTTTTGTTTGTTTGGGTTTTGGGGTCCATCGACAACAAGGTCATTAGGGCCCAGAAGGACAGTAACCATGGTGGGGGTGTAAATGGCCATCCCACCATGATAACAATAAATAAGAACAAAAAACCCCTAACAATAATAAGAATAAAAAGGCAATAGCCTAATAAATAATGTGAAAAATAAAGAAAGGCAAAAGACAAAACAGACATAACAATACACACAGCAAAAGCCAAAACAGACATAACAATACACATGGCAAAAGCCAAAACAGACAATAATAAACATGGCAAAAGCCAAAATAGACAATAAACGTGGCAAAAGCCAAAATAATACAAGAATAAATACAACAACCGTCTAAAAAACCGAGTATAAATCAAATTCTGTGAAAGAGGCCAGCCTCTTTCACAAATACCAGTGAGCTCTCCACTGCCTGGGGGTTATCCCCAAGTGATGTGAAGAGCTCTGGACTGACACCCAGACGGCATCTGAGTTCTTGGTATCTCTCACAGTGACTAAAGATGTGTGCCACTGTGAGAGGCTCCCAACAGAAGTCACACCATGGTTGGTCCTCACCCCATAGAATGTAGGAGTGGGTGAGGAAGGTGTGACCGACCCGAAGCCGAGCAAGCACAACCTTCTCCCTCCATGACTGGCGGCACGAGGACACCCAGTGCTCTGGAGTGTCCTTCAGTGTGCAGAGTTTGTTGGTGGTCTCTGCAAACCACTGGGACCGCCATTGGCCATGGATGGCCCACTGCATCATCGGAAGAGCATTGGAGGAGGGGACAGCAGTGTTGGTTTCTTCTGGCAAGTGGGCCACCTGACGGGCATGGGCATCCGCCCTCTCATTGCCCATGATACCAACATGCCCTGGGACCCACATGAACAACACTGTCTTGCCCTGCTTATGAATCACAAGCAGCAATCTGTGCACACCCTGGACGATGGCATGTTTGCCATAAAGGGTGTGCAACAGCTGAAGGGAGCATAGGGAGTCAGTTGCAATAACAAAGTGTCTGTCATTCAATAATAGGATGAGTTCCAGTGCCCTGTGCAGAGCTGTGAGTTCTGCAGTAAGGACACTGGCGACGCCTGGAAGGCGGCCCCCTATGAGATGACCAGTTGTAAAGACTGACCAACCCACCAAGGAGCCATCCTTCGACCCATCCATGTAAATAAAAACATGGCCTCGATAGGTCCAAGAGAGGCGTCCAAACTCTTGTTGGTACACTGACCTATCGGTACTGGTTTTGGGAAAGGCTGCAAGCATTAAATCTAAACTTGGCTCTGGCACTGTCCAGCGTGGCACAGAGGCTGGCAGTACAGGCTGCGCCCTAGGCAGAGTCACATCCAGGCCAGTAAGACCGTCCATCCACCACACACCGAATAGAGGTGGAACCCCCTGGGTGGCGGTCGAATGGCCGTCTCATCGTGTTACTAAAGATGGCTGGGTGTGTAGGGTGCTGCGGCTGACCTTTCAGCCGCAAAATGTATGCCGCTGCCAAGTACTGCCGCCGCACAGCCATTGGTGGTTCACCAGCCTCAGCATAAAGGCTGAGTACTGGACTTGTGCTGAATGCCCCAATAGACAACTGGATGCCAGCATGATGAACACTGTCCAGCATCCGGAGAGTTGACGGAGCGGCCAGGCCATACACGCCACAGCCATAATCCAGATGTGATCGAAAGAGTGATCTATAGAGTCGAAGCATCACCATTCGTTTCCTGCAGACACCGCAGAATATTCAGGGAGCGAAGGCACTTAGACTTCAGCTCCTTCAAGTGTGGGACCCATGTCAGACAGCTGTCAAAACGGAGACCAAGAAATCGGGCTTCCTCTACAACAGGGAGGAGGCGGCCATCCAGGGTAAGCTGAGGCTCAGGGTGAAGCCCTTGCTTGTGACAGAAGTGCATGACATTTGTTTTGTCAGGGGAGAACTTATAGCCATGAGAGGTGGCAAACTCGTTGGCACTATTTAGTGCCAGTTGCAGCTGACGCTCAATGCTATACATCGTGGCAGCCCGGTACCTCATAGAGAAGTCGTCCACAAATAGGGGCGACTTTACCGGGGGTTGAACAGAGGATGGTAGGCCGTTCACTGCAATAGCAAAGAGCGTCACACTCAAGACGCTCCCCTGTGGGACACCATTCTCCTGCAGGAAGGCTGAGGAGTAGGTGTTACCTACACGCACTCTGAAGGTCCATTCGGACAAAAAGCTATGGAGGAAGAGGGACAGATTACCCCTGAGCCCCCACTGGTGCAAGGTCTCCAGTATACCATGGCGCCATGTGGTATCATATGCCTTCTCCACATCAAAGAAGACAGCCACTAAGTGCTGTCTGTGGAGAAAGGCCCCACGTACTGCAGTCTCCAGTTAGATCAGATGATCCACTAAAGACCTGCCAGCACGGAAGCCACATTGGGCATCGGCAAGAAGGTGGTGCCGTTCTAGATATCACACCAGGCGCCAATTAACCATTCGTTCCATGGTTTTGCAAAGACAGCTCGTCAATGAAATGGGTCTATAATTTATTGAAAGGCTACTATCCTTCCTGGGTTTTTGGAGTGGGATTATAGTAGCCTCTCGCCAACCTGCAGGGATTTCATGCTGCTGCCAGATGTAATTGAATACCTCAAGGAGGTATCTAACGCCTTTCTCTGGTAGTTGTCATAGCATTTCATAGTGGATGCTATCTGGTCCAGGGGCAGTGTCCCTGGCTCTTGCTAGAGCTGCCTGCAGCTCCCAAGGGGTGAATGGATTGTTATACCCCTCGGCGACACCACCAGTGAAGTTCAGTGGATGGCGTTCTGCAGCCTGCATTTTGTTTAGAAATGTTGCCGTGTAGTGCTGGGAACTGGAGACGGCTGCAAACGTCCTTCCCAGTTCCTCAGCCACTTCACACGGCAGAAGGCAGTGTCTCCCTTGTACAAGGAGACCGGAACCACATGATGGTAAATATCTCCCTTGGATCTTCCTCAGCTATTCCCAGACATTCTTGGAGGGTGTGTGACGGGTAAGTGAGGAGACGTACTGACTCCATGAGGAGCGTTTGGCCTCCGTGATCACCCGCCATGCATATGCTCGGGCTCGGAGATAGTGGATACAGTTGGCCTCGGTAGGACAGGATTGGAAGTTGCGAAGGGCTTGTCGGCGAGCCCGAATCGCACTCCGGCAATCCTCCGTCCACCATGGCACCCATGCTCATGGTGGGTTACACGAGCTCTGGGGGATGGATGCCAATGCTGCCCCGACCACCACCTCTGTGAAGTGACTCACTAGGTCATTGACCCCATCAAAATCACACAGTGGGCGAAAGTAGATATACGATGGGCGAACTCCTCCCAGTCCGCCCGATGCAGACACCACCATGGTGGGTGTTGGGGTAATGCCCCATCTCCACTGCTAATCCTGATGGGGAAGTGATCACTTCCACAAGGGTCTGACAAGACCTCCCACTGCAAACCTGGTGCCAACCCAGGAGAGCAGATGGATAGGTCTATACATGAGAGACCAACAGTGGCAGTCATGACATGTGTGGAGACACCTGTGTTTAGAACAATGAGGCCATTATGTGACACCCATTGTTCCACAAGTCGCCCTCGGGGGTTATGACTGTCCGAGCCCTATTGGGGAATATGGGCATTAAAATCAACCATAATCAAGAAGGGTCTTGGAAGCTGGGCACTGAGGGAGTCGAGGTCTGCCCATGGGATATCAATCCCAGGTGGCATGTAGAGGGAACATAGAGTGGTGGGCACATCCAGTTGCAATGAGACCGCAACTGCTTGCAGAGGCGTCTGCAAAGCCACTGGCACATGCATGCACCCATTCCATATAAGGATAGCCACCCCTCCTACAGGGTGGCTTCCTTGCTGCCGGGTGCCTGCATATACAGTGGGGGCATCACTGCGACACAGGATCTCCTGGAGGGAGATGCAGAAGGGTTGTGCCTCGAGATCAGCAGTGCGATCTCGTCCCTCTTATGGGAAAACCCTAGACAGTTCCATTGTAGGAAATTTACCATCAAGTGGACTTAGGCGGCTTGTTTTTATTCCTCCCTTTTCTCCGTCCCACTGCAGAAAAGGGAGGGACGCCTTCTATTGGTTCGTCCTCCTCCATCTCGAAGGAGGAATCCCCATCTTGCCCCAGTTTGGGCATGAAACCACCCCGTGCTCTCTGCCATTGGCCAGAGAGCTTGGATGGACGAACCAAGGACACCCGCCCCACAGCAGTAGAGGGGGGTGTCCCTACTTTCTTTCCTCCTGTCTCACCCACCACCCCCTCCGTGGAGGAGGTTGGCTGGGCTGGGACAGAGAGGGAGGCCTTCAAGGGAGATGCCTCTCTTTGATGAGTGGCATCTGGGGCCTCCAAAGAAGCTGGCACCGCCATAATTGGGGGGCCCATGCATGGGCCAGAGGCGGTGGTGGAGCCGGAAGAAGCCATGGAAATGGGGTCGGGGTCCGTCTGGCAGCCAATGCTTGCACAGACCGGCACCCCATGGACCCCGCAGGCCCGAGAGGGCGTTAAATGGATGAGAGGGAGGAGCTGAGGTAGGGTGTCCGTCTGGGTACAGACAGAGGACACAGCAGCTGCCTTCACAGCACCTGCATAGGACACTCCATGACTGGAGGTCCCTGGGAAGGCTAGCAGCCGCCGTGCATCTGGAAAACTGATACCCTTCTGGACACGCAGCTCCTGGATTCCGCGTTCCTGCAGCCAAGTAGGGCAATCCCGAGAAGAGGCGGGGTGGTTGCCCTTACAGTTTATGCAGAGAGGTGCAGTCTTACAAGGCTCAGGGGAGTGGTCACCCTGTCCACAAGTGCCACACATGGCCTTTGCAGAACACGAATTCTGTCCATGGCCATATCGCTGGCACTTGAAGCATCGAAGCAGTCTCGGGATGAAGGCACGTACAGGCAAGCGGAGGTAGCCAGCCATGATGTACTCCGGCACATTGGGCCTACCAAAGGTCAGCACCAAGGTGTCAGATGGGCGGGATTCTCCGTCCCGTCAGACCAAGGTGCGGTGAACAGCCACCACACCCTGGTCCCTGAGCGCCTCCACTATCTGCTCCTCTGATTCCCCGCATAGGTCAGGGCACCGCACCACACCTCTACTGGGCCCCACACCAACGGGGATATCACCGAGCTTCCACAGTTTCAGTAGTGCCTCTATCTGGTGTGGGGCGGATGCCTCCACCAACAAGGTGCCATTGTGCAGTTTCTTGACCAAAGTAACGTCACCGGCAATGCCCTTGATAGCTTTGGCGTTAAGGAAGGGCGACGCCTTCCCCAAGGCTGCACCATCCTCCCCAGAGATGGAAATAAACTGGGGAGGATAGGAAGAAGGTATGGATGGTTGTTTGACTGCACCTAAAATCTTAGATGCAGGACCATGCTGTGCATCGGTGGTGGAACCCTGCACCTTAAGGCTAAGAGGTCATTGCCTCTTGTTAAGGGCAGGTGCCGATGCCATATACGCCAAGGGTTCGTTACCTGATCCAGTTGGCTTACTGGGGGAACGCGGCCTCTTTGTTGGAGCAGTACATGTCTCCATCAGCTCAGTGGCAGCTGGCCCACTCAGGTGGGTGGGACCGAGCCCGCCATCTTCCGGCTCAACACAAGTCAATAAAACTAAAGAAGGGGGAGGGGTGGGTTATTTGATGAGGCCCCCAGCCTCGGTGTAAGAGTTGCCATAATTTTTAATAATTATGCGTTCACTGCCCGCAGGTCTTACCCACCATGGAGCCCTACGAGGGGACCCCCATTCGGGTCGCCGAGATTCCTCGGGCAGCATAGGGTGGCATAATCCCCGAGTACCGGACCATTGGCATCGGGGTTGACTGCCGGTCCACTTACAGTCACCCTAGGAGGCATAACCACTTATGCGCCCCCGGCCGATTGACCAAGACCGGGCTACTGCCTTGGCCTCCTGTTGTCCCTGGAAGCTGTGGCCAAAGTGATGCTTTGGAGACTGTGGGTCACAACCCTAGTCCTCGATGTCTGTCAGCCAAACCACAAGTGTGAAGTGGCCAAGAGACATCGCAGGGCATACGCCTCCTCAACCACCAGGATCCGCTTTTTCCAGGGGTGCGGGTCTCCATGCACGGGAAACACGCGGGTAGGCGTTTGTTTACAGTCACCTCAGTGAGGAGCCTACATCGACCGAGATCAAGTCAGTCATCCAGTAAAGGATGCAAGGACAATGACAACCACCATGATGGTATCGTCCTGTCCAGGCCAGAAGTAATGGCCAATGACGATAGTGGTGTCATCCAATCAGGGGCAAGAAAATGTCACCCCTATTAGTCGCCTCTTACGACATGCAGGTATGCAGTCTGCCTATTCTACCCCGGGCACACACGGGTATTGGATAATGGTGACAGGATAGAAATTGGTCCATAGTTTATTATAGTGCACCCAGATTTAATGACAGGGGCTATCAGGCCATTCTTCCAGAGTAAAGGATACTGTCCTCCCTTCATTATTAGGTTGAACAAATAAATAATATTCTTAATGTTTAGGCGCCCAGAATCTGGCACAATTATGGGGTGCTCTTTCACTGTTCCGATACCAAGTAGTACCTCCTGGCCTGAGCATACCAGTATTTCATACTAATCACTCTCGGCCACAAGTGGGTTCCTAAGATTTTCAATGTAAGGTTGGCCTTGCTCTAGGGGGAACACACTTGGTGAAGACACCGAGTGAGAGACTAGCCTCCAGAGAAAGAACGTATTCTTGGTTGTCATACAGTAGAGGTGCTTAGCTTTCTCGTCGGTGTCGCGTGCCAGGGAACCAGGCTTCACTAACAAATATATCACCCTTGTGTCTATTCACAGACAGTGGCGTCGCTAAGGTTGGCTTCACCCGGTGCGGTGACACCATAGTGTCACCCCCCTTCTCCCAAAAAAACCCGCTTCTTCTGCTTTGGTGTCACCCCATTTCCCATGGTGCGAGTGGCGTCACCCGGTGCGGTCCGCACTCCCCGCACCCCCTAGTGACGCCACTGTTCACAGAGAGAAAATGGGTATCCAACCCTGTCATAGGCGTTGGAGTAGATAACATTGCAGAGAACATCAGAGAGAATAGATTAAGGTGGTATGGGCATGTGTTGAGAAGATCCACTACAGGAATGCAGGTTTTTGGAAGCATTTGGGACAGGGAAGGACATGTGAGTGATGGACTAGAATGCGCAGGCCCGACCCTCCCAATGGTGGAATAATGGTGTAATAATGAAGACGGTTAAGAGATCAGTGGAACAAAGATGATCTTCTGATAAACAAGTTTTAGTGGCCCAATTCCATTCATCTAAACGTCTCTATACTTTATTAAATAAAGGTACCACGTGGCTCCAGATGATTGCTTTACTTGTGCATTATGACTGTGATGTGGAAAAAGTAAAGAAGCTTAACATTGATATAGAGGTGCCAACTTTAGAATTTCCGAAATGTACAATTAACGTGTTAAGGGAAAGGCTCATTTACCCTATAACATGCTTCCTGTTTGTTGTAGTTTAAGGTCCCGTCAACTACGAGGTCATTAGAGACCCGTCCACTGTATAGTTTTTTTAATGCATATACTGCACAGACACTACACTAATGCGACGATTATTGGGTATTAGCGGTACCCAGCTTTCCCGAGCGACCACCCATGTCAGTACTAACTGGGCGTGCGTTGCTTAACTTCAGTGATCAGACGAGAACTGGTGTGTCCAACGCAACTCGCCGCTCCCAACATGCTTCCTCTTGGAAAGTGTAACAGAGGTTATAAGGTAAGTCCGATTTTGAACCTTGGATTGTTTGATAATCTCATAAAGTAGGCATATTATAATACAGCACACTTAGAGTCCTGAAACTTTTAGGTAAAAATCAGGACATTGAAATTAGTCACAAGGAGTGCTACGAAATGTGAATGCGAGTGATGAACTTGTTGATATTCGCTAATTGTGAAGGGAAGTTGGAATTAAATGTCCCAAGTTAATATGGCCACCTAGGGATGGTTTTAAGTAAGAGGGCAAACCAACATGTAGACTTTATATGCTACCTTGGTGTATGGTTTTGCCAGTGCAGTGTGAAAATCTCCTTTTATGATTTCGGAGACCCTTTTTAAAATTCAATTGACTCATTTTAATAGTTTTTTTCATTTGTTTGCAATAGATAAACTTCTGTTTTTGATGTTAACACATTTTAAGCAGGCACTGATGTGTTTAAACTTTCTGTTGTAGCGGGCTTTGATACAAACCAACTAAAGTGTTGTAGCGGGTGAAATTGTGAACTGCCTATGAAAATATTCTTAAGGAGACAATTGCTCAGTCCTGATTGCTGTAGCCATAAAACTACCATCATTATCATTATATTCATAAAATCCTTATCCCCATTACTGTCAGGATTAGGCCCTCCTCCCCTCTTTTCATCAAATGCCCATACCACCTCAATTCATATTCTCTTATCTTCTCTGCTATGCTCCCCCTTGGATATCTCTCTTGTACTCGTTTCTAAGCGGTGAGCGTCTGGACACAACAGTTTTCATCCGATCACTGAAGTTAAACAGTGCAACCCCAGCTACTACAATCATGGGTGACCTCATTGGAACACTGGGTACCAGTGCCACCTTAACAGCATTATGGACCTCTAGACAAAGCAGTGTGTTGGGCCCCTATGACAACCACTCACAGGAATATGTAAATGATCACATCAAATACACAGATTAGCATGGGACCCCTGGGTATGATAGTGTGCTAGGTGGACAACCATACACAAGAACATGTAACTGGCCACTTGACATGCACAGATTAACATGGGGCCCCTGGGCAAATGCCCAGCAGGCTGATGCATTAAGGATGGCACTGCTAATGCACAAAATTCATTAAACAGAGCAAACACAGAATCTGTGAAGACTCAGCATTTGAACTATGCAGTGGTCAGGGCTCCAATAACCAGTGTAGTTGAAGGGACCTAAAACACCAATAAAACAAATCGTTTCTAAGCATTCTAGCCTCAACACCCCACACATGTACCATAGCATTTGCATTTCTGCAACTTGACTTCTCTTTCAGTGGTTCTATCCCACTGCCCAACACTCAGAGCTGTATAGCATAGCTGGCCATATAGCCGTTCTGTAAAACTTCCACTTAAGTTTAGGGAGTGGCGAATTGCATTGGACACACCAGTTCTCGTCTGATCACTGAAGTTAAGCAACACAACCCCATCTAGTACTGACATGGGTAGTTGCTTGGTACCGCTAGTATCCAAAAATCGTCGCATTAGTGTAGTGTCTGTGAAGTCTCTGGATCAGAATTACACAGTGGATGGGGCTCTAATGACCTTGTAGTTGTAGGGCCTTCTAAAACAATGACAAATCCACTTGAGTTTTATTGGGACCCATTTTTGACAGGGTGGGAGAGAAGTTGGTTCAGCGTGGATCCTGGAACCTGGCCCTGAGTTAATGCAGGCCACGTGCACTATAAAACTGTAAAATGGTTTTTCCTACAAAACGTCCCACAAAATCTTGCACTAGCACTGTCTGGATCAGTCAGGGAATTTATTTATATTTAAGGGTGTCACAAGGTAAGTTAAGTGCACGCGTCTGTGAGTGGGCCTGAAGAAAAGGCAAAATACTTTTTCCCACAAAAGGCCCCAGAAAAGCTCACACAAGCACTACCATTCAGTCATGCAGGATGCCAACTGCCTGTCTTCACTTTAACTACCCCACATTCGTCCTGTGGCCGACATCTGAATCAACTTCTCCATTACTCTGAAGGATGGATCTCAAATTCTTAACCTCCTGAACCTTAGGCACCACCTGACCCCTCGATACAATCCCACCACTTTGACTATTTTGATAGTTGAGGAGGCGCACCCCCTTCTAAATCTCTGGGCTGCCCCATGATGATGAGACAGCTCCAACACGTCGACGGGTGGGGTTGCAACCCTAAGTCCCCTACATGCTACTTTGGCCAAGGCCTCCCATGCAAAACGAGTGGTAAGGCGGATACCTGGTCTGATCAATTGGGTAGAGGGGGCGTTCTAGCCCCTTTGGGTTACTTTCGGAGAGGACATGGGCAGCCTATGATGTCTATTGATCCTGGTACTTCAGGGGTCATGGCTTTCTGATGGTTACCTATCTGAACAATCCTGGAAGCCTCAATGGACGTCCCCTTGTTGGACTCTGTAGTGGGCAGGTATGGCAGACAGGGAATACCATCAGGAGTGAGTGAGTGGGCCCCAGGCCATTTTTAGTATGCATCTGCAACGTCATTAGAGTGTCTTTGTCCATCGAGTGTCTTCTGTGGGGAAGGCCGGCACCCCCATAGACAACACATCCAACATTCCTGTGGATTCCACAAGCCTGGTTGGGGTGCTCCCAGTCAGGGCAGTCCAATCAAAAGAAAGGACTACTCTTAGATTATGGACGTGGCATATGGAGATCCTTACAAGAAAAACAGGAGAATTAGTTAAGATACTGAAGTGTAGGAGGATTAGTTAAGATCGTGAAGTGTAGGAGGATTAGTTAAGATCGTGAAGTGTAGGAGGATTAGTTAAGATCGTGAAGTGTAGGAGGATTAGAGTAGTTTTCTTATAAGAAACCAGTGGTTTTCAAGGGGGATAGATCAAGGGCCCTGGGAGAGGAATGCAAGTTTATATATAGAGGTAGCGAAGGACAATAAAAAGGGGTAGGTATAGTATTAAACAGTGAGCTGCAGCAGGGGGTCACCCTAGTTAAAAGAATAAATGATAGGCCAATATTAGTTACAGTAGTTTGGCAGTAAGTAGTGTTCCACCTCATCAGTGCTTAAGCCCTTCCAAGCCAGTCTTGATGAACCAACTTAGGTGGGTTTCTGGAAGGACTTTGATAAGTTGATGCACGCACTAGATTTTGAGATAAGGCAGTGTAGATGAAATTGACGTTTATGTATTGATGGTTATGTAGGGAAAGAGAGTCAGGGATGTGAGAAGGATTATGGGGGATGAGGAAATGTAGCAATCAGTATGGAAGGGCAGGCAATTCTTGAGACAGGAAGAACACATGGCCTTGCATTGCCAAATACGTGTTTTAGGAGGAGGGACAAGCACCTGATCACATTCCAGTCGCCATGCTATATGATCAGAGTGTTGGGCAGTGAGGAAGAGCCACCTAAATAGAATGCAACTAGCCAAGATGTGAATGCTGCAGTATATGAATGAGCAAGGTTTTGAAAGCAGAAATAATTAGGAATGAGTTTATCGGAGGTAGCCTGGGGGTGGTGTGCAATGCAGAAAAGATGATGGGAGTATTGTTGGTGTTTTAGGGCCCCTCAACTACAAAGGTCATTAGAGCCATGTCCACAGCATAGTTCTTATGCAGAAACTGCCCAGCCACTACAATAATGCAACGATTTTTGGGTATTAGCTCTACCCAGTTTTCCCAAGCAGTCACCCATGTCAGTACTAGCTGGGGATTGCGCTGCTTAACTTCAGATGGATGATGGGAGTAGGTTGAGGTGGCATGGACACTAATGAGAAGAGGGAAGGAGGAATCATTAAATTCCTTTAATGAATTCAGGTGGTTGGGAGCACCCAGAGCAGGGTGAGACCAAAGCAGACCTGGGGGCCAGTTGTCCCTAAGGATATGGTAGTGTTTGGAGTGGATGGGGACCTGGTGGGAGATAGGTGTGAGTGGAGGATTAGAACCCACAGACCCATGATAATTGGAACTAATGGAGGTCGTTTATGAAGAATAGTGGGTTCATCATCACTTGATTCTGTTGACGTCCCTTTCATCCCCATCAGACAGGGTCTGCTCTAGCACTTACGTCACCCTGGATAAAAAGACAAATTGCCACCCCTTAAGAATATAATGCAAGTTCAAGCAGCAGTTTTATGCCTAGTTCCGTATCACCGCACTTCAACGCTAATCACGTCGCCACTGATGACATTTGGATGACGTTTTGTGCTAGTGCATTATGAAGGACCGCCAGCACAATTCCTTAATTAAGTGCAGCGCTTTATTTGGAGTCACCGCACGCCGCCGTCATGTCTTACATTATCCTCCGCCATTTTTGAAGCAGACAGCTCAACCGCCAGCCAATCAGAACGCAGCGTGACGTGCGGAACGCTATGTGAGTTGACCACAAGTTGATAGAGAGGTGCGAATTTGCTTGACACATGCTTATAGTCATAGTGGGAATGCCCATTTCATGGCAAATTTCAACGTCCTTCACCTTCCATCCACAAGGTGACGATTTCTGGCACACACTACAAGGTGGGGTCTGGGATAACCCCAAAAAGACTTTTTGATTTTCAAGGCTTAAATATTCAGATTAAGGGCATTATTATGGATATTGAATTAAATACCATCCATATAATGCTTTAGCAATGAAAATAATTTGGAAACATGCTGTAAAAATTCTATATTACCGAAGAAGACCCATACCCTTATCCCACCTATGACAGGGTCGGATCTGCAGGGTCTAGTCCTCCACTCCTGCCTATCTCTCACCAGGTCCCCATCCACCCCAGACACTACCATATCCTTATGGACATCCTGCTCCCATTTCTGCCTTAGTACCAGTGTTTCTGACAAGTCAACCATTTTGTACTAACTTGGGTTGTATTGCTTAACCAGAAATAAAATATGCTAATTACTTAGGAGACCTGCCAACTTCCCTAGATAGGTAAAGAAAACATCGGAGAACAGGTACTCAAAGTTTGGTTAAGATTGGAGAAAGTGGTACATGTGTAGACACAATTTTGTAGGTCTGGGGTTTGCCAAGACCCCACCTTGTGGACAGAAGGTTAATATAAAGGCAAGATGACATGGTTCACTTTTGATGATAATCCTGGAACATTCAATAGAAGTGAAACATAAAGTGAAATCACATCTTGTTTATCCATATCATCCAAAAAATCAAAAAATGAATTGTCATTCACTTCAGTTGACCTTAAAAGATGGGGCCAAATGAAGTGCCAATCGTTTAAACGATTCACTTTTTATTAATCACCATAGATGATCATCAAAAGTGATCAAAATGTTGAACAGAACCTACTCTGTTCAACAGACACAATGCTAAGGTGACTATTATTGGGTAATAGCAGTACCCAGTTTTTGCAAGAGGCTACCCATGTTACTACTAGCTGGGGTTGCATTGGTTAACTTTAGTGATCAGACTATTTCACCACGGTGTATAGTAGGGTACCCCTACTTCCTGTTTCTAACAGGAAATAGCTTGAAAACTTTATACAGTTTACCCTGCACATGCACATGCCATGTGCCAGCAAACGTGTTCTATATTGCATAGGTCTCCTGCACTATAAGAATGGAGAACGTTTTGTTGGCCCACGTTACTCGTGGTATACCTTTTACATGGATATGTTCCTCAAACTCCCCTGGATTTTGTTAGGCAAATTTAGTATAAAAGAAACAATTGGCAAGACTCCATTGTGGTCAACTACAGTTTTATGGTTGCTGTAGGTTGACTGCAGTTCACCTGCCAAATGGTTAGATTGTGAAGATTTTGCAAGAAACGAAACTATTTTTACTATGAAAATTTGACTTCAGTTTTCATGAGATTCACTGACAGAACGAATCCTTGAAAAAATGCTTTTTTTCTATTTACAGATTATTCATATTACGAGGAACCAAAGGACATTTCAGGTTCACTGTATCACTTTTACAACATGTTCGATATGTTAGAATTTAATGGGGATTTCAATTCGGTTGTTAATTTGTTTCTGAATGATGCAGGTGAACTACATATCAGTGTCAAACCATGCTAATTGACCCTCATAAATTTCGATTGTTTCATTTCGTTGGTGTTTTAGAGCCCTTCAACTACAATGGTCATTAGAGCCCCAGCCACTTTGTAGTTCTTCTGCAGAGACTGCATAGATACAATCTGACAATTTTGGGCATTTGCTGAACTCAGTGTTCCCAAGACGGCACCCATGCTAGTACTAGCTGGGGTTGCATTGTTTAACCAAGTTCTCCAAGCACCCCACAGTTGTGAGACTTCCAACCAGGGCATCGAACCGGAACGAAAACGAAAACCTAAAACCGGTAAAACCGTTATTTTTGGTTGGAACGAAAACCAGAACTGAATCGGAAAAAAAATATCGCTCTTATCGGTTCGAGCATGGGGTCTGGGCACCATACGGGCATCCAGGCGTTCATATGGGCACGAAGATTGGATCCAAAATCATTCTAACCATCATAAACACACTGTACATGCTGTATATACACAAGCGAAGTCCTGTGTGATAGGTAAGCTGTACAGGGCAGTGTCTCAGCCAGTTGTGCTATAAGGATCAAAATGTTGGGCAGTGAGGGAGAACCACATCAATAGAATGGATGTAGCCGAGATGCGAATGCTGCAGCACATGAGTGGGGTGTCATGATTTGATAGAATCTGAAAAGTTTAAGTTAACGGTAGCTTAGGAGTTGGAGACATCACTTAAAAGATGAGAGGGAATTGGTTGAGGTGGTATGGGCATGTGATGATGAGGAGGGGAGAGGAGATGATGGATATTTTAAGTATAATGTACTGTATTTTAAAATTATGTTTAATATATATTAAGTTTTTTTTAAATTAATACTCGGAGTGAAACCGCAAACCAGAAAAACTGTTATTTTTACTGGAACGAAAACTGCCCTGCTGAACTGCAAGTCAGTCACTTGACAAATTTGACACTTAACTTTCTTCTTCCAAATGCAACCTCAAGGATCCAACTTCTTGACCAAGGTGTTATCAAATCATTCAAAGTGTTTTACTAAGCCAAGGTCCTGGAGTGGATTATTGGTAAAACACGTGTCACCAGCCTGTGGAAGCAGCTTCATTTGCTGCATCCATTAATGCTCTGGGTGCTGTCCTTTAGATAATTCTGCTTGGAAAAAGTATAACCAGAAACAATGTTGACATGTTTTAGGAAAGTTGGATTTATCACTAACCAACAGACAACATTTTGGCCTCATCATACAGCCCATCCTCCATGGCAGAATTTTAAGGAGTAGCCTTTGAAAGTATTGTTGAAATGGGCAATGAAGTGAAAACCTCTAATGAATCTAATGCAGCTGGGGGAGCATAACCCCCAACTACCAAATCAATGGCATTGGAGGCTAGCTATGCCAATCCACTAGCAGTAATAGGCCCTAGTGTTGATTATGTAGCATTTCATACATTTGTTGCCAATAAACGCAATAATACCCATGTATCAGTACAGTACATCTAGTTCTCCATAAGTTGACAACCTCCCTATGTTGACCACTTTTCTTCCGCCCTTGGGTGGTCAACTTACAAAGGTTCCACTGTATTTGATGGGAACTGTAACCAAAATGAAAAAAAAATAACGGTTCGATGCCCTGCTTCCAACCAAAAATGTGGAGCTCCCACTCAAGTACTATTATTGCCAGTGTCTCATGTTATGGCACCAGACTTGAGGTTGACCGGGAGTGGCGAATTGCATAGCACACACCAGTTCTCATCTGATCACTGAAGTTAGTACTGACATGGGTGGTCGCTTGGGAAAACTGGGTAGGGGAGACTGTTGTACCTAGGGCAACATTTTTTGAAAAATTATTGTTATTTTAGCCATAATAACATTTTCGTGGGGTCACCTGCCTCAGTTGATGCTTTGATATCTTATTGACATAATTACCATATACTGTATTATCTCGTGTATAATACGCACCCCAAGTTTTAAGACTTAGTTAAAGAAAAATATTAATGCCCATGTATAATATGCAGGTTAAGTTTGCCAGTTCCCAATTATTTCAGATGACGATTGTGAATAATTTTTAGGCTTTTAATATCAGTATTTTTGGACATAACTGGACTTAGAATATTCATTTTTATTACAGGACTTGTTAATTTTTTATAGTAGTACACTATTATTATTATACAGTAAAACCCCGCTATAAAGAATTTGTAGGGGATTGCAATCACATTCGTTATAGCCAGGAATTCGTTACAACCAGGAAAGCTGTTTTTAACCCAAGATGGCTAATCAGAAGTCTGTGATACTACCCCAAATATCAAGAAATTGTGGTTTTGGTAGTTCTGCAAAACATTTGGTTTCTAATCTTTGTGTACTTCCGTATTTACCCCAATGAAACATTTCTGCATGTTTTTCTTACCATTTTAATGCCCGTTGATTTAGTATTCTTACAGTTGTATTCTCCCAGACTACTGGTTAGCTGTAATGACTGTCCTTAAGTATTGAATGGCAGTCAATTTTTGAGGAGTGCAGGTTATTAGGTGTTGGAAACAGGAATTCATGTAGGAAGTAGATAGGCAAGTAGACTGGGATTTGGAAGAGGCAGCTGATGCAGTGTGGGTCAGGTTCACCAGAAAAATTAGAAAATTTGGGGAAGCCATTTTAGGTGAGGCTAGAGTAGAAGGTACACTCCAGGGTAGGCAGACATAGTGGTGGAATAATGCAATAGAGGCAGCCACCAAAAAATAAAAGGCTGCATTCCATAGGTGGATAGAGATAGGAGACTATGATTCTAAAATATGCTACAGGCAGACCAAGGCCACAGCTAGGAGGATCATTTCTTTGGTCATACACCAGTAGTATGAGGTCCTCTATGATAGAGACAAAAGGGGAATGAAGGAAGAATGTAGCCTGGCCAAGACCAGGGATGGGGCGATTAAAGATTTACCTGAGACATAACAGTGAAGGATAGAAACGGTAGAGTCTTGTTTCACACTTCTGAGGGAAAGGAGTGGGGAGAGTATTTCTCCAGTCTAATTCCTGCAAAGGGTAATTCCTGCATATGGTAATGGCGGAGTGAATGGGGGATCATGGGGGAGATAGGCAGGTGTGTAGGGCTAGAACCTGCATACCCGACCCTGCCACAGGCGAGATAAGAATATGGTGGCGATGATGATGATGAGAAAATGAACGTTTCTAATATCATCAGCCATTTGTGCATTTTGCCCTAGTAAAATAAAAAGTATGACAAGGCAATCCTGTAAGTGATGTTCAGTTCAATACTGTATGTGGTGACCATTGAGTGGAAGTTTGTGTTAAATCCAAAAATAAAAATTATTTATAAGGTCCATCGTTCGTTATATCCAACCAAATTATCCAAACTTTTATACCTTTTCATCGTTATTACCGGGAAATTCGTTATATCCCATTCATTATATCCGATATTTTTAATATACAAACTCCTATCCTTTTGCTGGGACCTTGGAAACCATTCGTAACATCCAGGAATTCGTTACATCCGAGATCGTTATAGAGGGGTTTTACTGTATCTATGGTTACACTTGTATTAATATACAAGCACTTGTATCTATGGCATGAAGGTAAATAAAGTGTAGGTAGCTAAATATTATATTTATAAAACTAACTCAAAACAGCATCTAATAGAAGTTAAATGAGGTTAATAAGCAAACATGTCTATTCTTGATTTCAATGGATGATCCAGTATTCTTTATGCGTGTTTAGTGTTCTCTGATCATCATCATCATCATCTCACCCTTCTCCCGCCTGAGGCAGGGTCGGGTCAACGGGTTCTAATCCTCCACTCCCGCCTATCCTCCACCAAGTCCCTCTCCACCCCACAGGCCTCCATGTCCTTTTGTACCACCTGCTCACACGTCCGTTTTGGTCTTCCTCTGCCTCTGGTGCCCCCAATTACCTTCAGTCCCACAATGGACCTAGTAAGCTCCTCCTCACCCCTCCTCATCACATGCCCATACCACCTCAACCTACTCTCTCTCATCTTTTCTGCAATATCTTGCACCCCCAAGCTACCTCTAATGTAATCGTTTCTAATTCTATCAGCTCGCGACACCCCACTCATGTAGCGTAGCATTCGCATCTCAGCCACTTGCATTTGCTTTTCATGGTTCTTCCTAACTGCCCAACACTCTGATCCATACAGCATAGCTGGCCTAACAACGGTTCTGTAAACTTTGCCCTTTAGCTTTATTGGGACTCGGCGGTCACACAAGACCCCACTTGCCTGTCTCCACTTCAGCCATCCTGCATTAATCCCACGGGTCACATCTGAATCTATTTCCCCATTGCTCTGAACAACTGATCCAAGATAGCGGAACTCTTGCACCACTGGAACCCCCAATCCCCCACAATGAATCTCACCCCCTTGCCCATGACCACTAAAATTGAAAGCTAGGTACTCAGTCTTCTTCATGTTCACCCTAAGGCCCCCTCCTTCCATTGCTGTCTTAATGTCTTGTAGGCCCTTTTGTGCATCTTCCCTAGACTCCTCAAGCCTTCCCACATCATCTGCAAATACCAGACACTGGGGGGCCCATTCCCCAAGTCCCGTCAGCAGCTCACCCATTACTAGAGTGAATAAGTATGGGCTAAGTGCTGACCCTTGATGCACACCCACCTGCACATTGAAGCTAGAAGTGTTTCCCCATGCTGTCCTCACCCTAGTGATGGAACCTTTGTACATATCCTGCAGTATCCTAATGTGGCCTTCATCAACCCCTTTCTTTCTCAAAACATTCCACACAACCTGTCTTGGGACACTATCATATGCCTTCTCCAGGTCAATGAATACTGCATGAAGGTCCTTGTTTGCTGCTCTATGCTTTTCTATCATCTGTCGCAGAATAAAGATTGGTTCCATGGTGGACCTACCAGGCATAAACCCAAATTGGTTTCCCCGGACACTAGTTTGGTCTCTGAGGCGACATTCTATGACTCGCTCCCACAGCTTCATAGAATGGCTCATCAGCTTTATGCCCCTATAGTTTCCACAGTCCTGGGCATCACCTTCGCCCTTAAACAGTGGAACTATCCAGCTCTCTTGCCATGCAGATGGCATCTCATCACCATCTGCTATTTTATTGAAGAGTTTCCCTAGCCATGTAATACCAGTGGTCCCCAAGATGTGCCAAACATCCATTGGGATCCTATCAGGGCCTACTGCTTTTTGACTTTTCATCTTTTGAAGGGCTTGGACTATCTCATCTGCCCTCACCCTGTCCACTGCCTGTGGAGTTATTGGGTTGCTGTCTGTGCCCATTGCACAGGTGGCAGCATTTAATAGGCCACAGTAGTATTCCTCCCACCTTTTGACTACCTGTGCAGGTTGGAAAAGGACCCTACCATTGGCATCCTTGACTGTTATAGCCCTGGTGATGTCCTTACTAGTTCTATCCCTTGTCTTGGCCAGTCTAAAAATGGCTCTCTCTCCTTCCCGTGTCCCCAACTTTTCATATAGGGCCTCATACTTCTGGTGTTTGGCCAGGGCAATGGTCCTCCTGGCGTTTTTCCTTGCCTGAATATATTCTGTCTATGAAACCTGATCCCCTATTTCCCTCCACCTATGGAAAGTTGCCTTCTTCAGTTTGATGGCATTTTCCACTTCCTCATTCCACCACCATGTCTGCCTACCCTGGTAGGTGCCACCTATTCTACCCATACCTAGCAATGTCTCCCCACATTTCCTGATCTTCCTAGCAACCCTGTCCCACATGGCATTAGCTGACCCCTCCCAGTCCCAGTCTACCTGACTGCAAACCTGCTGCCGAAATTCATCTGCCATGTTGGGCAACTTCCACCACCTAATGACTGGTTCTCCTTTCCATGTATTTTTCTTAACTATCCCCTAATAAGTAGTTCTGTCATCAGCAGCTTGTGGCCACTGTCCTTCTGAAAATCTTCACTGGATAATGCCCAACAATCCTGGATCTCAGTCCTGTGTTGCTTCCCCACCATGAAAAAGTCTATCTGGGAGCTCCCCTGTGGTGACTGGAAAGTGATTAGATGCTTTTCCCTCTTCCTGAACCATGTATTGGCCAATGCAAGGCCATGAGCTCTTGCTGTCTCGAGGACCTTCTGCCCCTGTGGGTTGATCTTCCCATACCCACATCCCCCATGTACCTCCTCATAACCCAGTCCATCCTTTCCCACATGTGCATTAAAGTCACCCCCAATAATTAGTCTCTCATTTCCCTTGCCCTGACTAATGATGGTGACTACTGACTGTACCACCTCATCAAAATCATTCCAAAAGTCTGCTTTGAGTGTTTCACCTAGGCCTGGTTGGGGGGCATATACACTTATGAGGTGGAGCACTATACCCTGCTAGCATTAACCTACTATTAATTCTCTTAACTGAGGTGACCCCAAGCTGCAATTCGCTATTTAATACAATGCCCACCCCATTTTGTCCCTCTGAAATTTTTACACCTATTTATAATACGCACCCAGACTTTGCATCCAATTTTTTGGGAAAATAAAGTGCGTATTATACACGAGATAATATGGTATATGTAACCCACCAACTCACCTGAAAAAGATTCAAGGGAAAAAAGTGGATCATGGTACAATATGCTCATGTACCTTGAAACAGCCATCTTGTACTTTGGGCCATGCTTATAAATCTGCTGCTAAAACCATAGTTAGCCATAGTTAACTTGACTTTCATTATCAAAATTATGTTTCACATTTATACAACCCATTTAATTTTAATTTGACAAACAAAAATCATAAACATACGTTTCCCACTCGTTAGAAAAACAAAGCAGATGAATTTCGTCCTGTGCAGGTGCACATGTTCTTATTAGGAATTTTGCCCATGCACAGGACGTAATTCGTCTGCTTTGCATAACATATGTTGTTTTCTAATGCATGATTCAAACTCTCTATTGCACCATAATGGCCCGCTCTAGGGGAGTGCAACCTGAGGCGCCAAAATTTAGGAGCGCCAGTTTGGCGGTAAGTGTGAAAAAAACTGCTGCTTGAACTTGCATTTAATTCTTAAGGGGTGGCAATTTGTCTTTTTGTCTGGGGCAATGTAAGCGCTAGAGCGGACCCTGTCACCATTTTCCTCCACTGCTGTCATTTTTGTTTTAATTTCAAAATCTGAAAGACACAAAATGAATGTTGTTCCTCTTAATTTGTGCCATGAACAACTGGCTCATGGTACAAGATGCAATTGTGGCCCTAGGTACAAGAATTTTTCAACAACAATGTCTACTGACACACGATTATATAAGATAATTGTTAGAGTTTATGCTCATTCTACTAACCAAATAATAGGATATTCAATAGTGACATTGAATGGAATCTGTGTATAGTAGCTTAATGGAAAATTACACTCAAAGGAAGCTAAAATGTTTACTTTTTCTGTCCAAAAATTTCTTTTTGACATAGGACACGTGGTTGGTTTCCAAGCACACCAAAACTCACAAGTATAAACCAGTAGGTCCCTAAGAATGACATATCTCCATAACAGCTACCTAAATGGTGATATGTGCCAGATATTCAAAGTGGTTATAGGTACACCATGGTCTAGGTACAACAGTCTCCCCTACTGCTAATACCCAAAAATCGTCGGATTAGTGTAGTGTCTGTGCAGTCTCTGCATAAGAACTACACTATGGACGGGGCTCTAATGACCTTGTAGTTGAAGGGCCCTAAAACACCAACAATCAGGTTGGTAGCTTATTCAATTAAAATACTGGCCAAATAGATAGCTAATATGTTTCTTTTGGCTCCTAAAGGATGCAAGCCTGCTGTCTAATTTGCTGGAACCAGGCTACTTTTATACCCACGGAATTCCTGATATTCTGCCCTTCTTTTATAGGTTCAACATTTTCAGATAGTTATTTTGAGATGTTTTTTTCTTCTATGTAGTTATTTATGCACCATTTGACACACAGTGCCTTGGTTATTGGAAGCATTGAAATGACGAAAATGTGTTATTTCTAATGTATGAGGACCTGCACAAGGTTGGGTGGATGATGACCTAATGGATGACATAGGCTTAATAACTATTTTCAGAAATTAATATTTTAAGCACCCCATCAAACAAGTGAGGTCAATATGCAACTTTCTTGGCAAGGATTTCAGCGATGAGCAAATTGAAATCATTGTTAGAGCTTCATCGTTTCATCAAATGGCATCGAATCCGAATTCTCATCATCGTCATTGGGTAGACAAAAATATTTGCAGTGCAGATAAATTCAATTTTATGAGAAAGGGTAAGTTTCATTAATTCACTAATGGGTTACCAGTGGCGAATTTCTGAATAGGCTAAAATGGCTACTACCTAGGGCGACAAAATCCTAAGTTGAAAATACGCTTTTTATACTACAGGGTGGGCCAAATAAGACCTACCAATGTTAAACACTAATAACTTTTTAATTTTTTGATATAATTATTTTTTTCTTTTTGTATCCCATAATTGAATTCTTGGAAATTTATTATGGAACCATGCAGTACAAAACCATGTGTTAAAATTATCGAGTTTTTCTATTCTTGTGAACGATCAATTGTTATGACGCAGCATACATATAGGCAATATTTTAATTCAAGATCAGCTCCCACAGCCTTCATGAATAGGAGTTTGGTTGGTCGTTTTGAGGAACTGGGTTCAGTGGCTGACCATCCTCGAAGAGGTGCCCATTGAAATATTCCCACAGAATGTGGATATCCATCAGAATGTGGACATCCATCCATCTCAACTTGCCATTGTTCCAGCCAATTAGGCATTTCCAGAATGACATTGCATAGAATTTTAAAGTTGGATCTTACGATGTACCCATACAAAATTCAAATTGTGCAAATACTGCAACTGCAACACCACAAACAACGACTACAATATAATTTCCATGCAATATATTTAATCTATAAAAACATTAATCAAAATAAACGATTATTACAAGAGTTATCCGTGTTTAACATTAGTAGGTCTCATTTGGCCCACCCTGTATAACTAATATAAAAAGCAACCTCCAACCCTTTTCCCGCCTATGGCAGGCTCGGTTATCCATCTTGAGAGTCCCTCTGAATGGACACAAGACTGACATTTTCGATGGTGTTTTTCCACAGCACTCCACCGACACCAGCTAATATGCCTGCAAATTTTGCCTCATCTAGCCGTTGCAAAGTAGAGAGGGCAAATGCCGCCATACACCACACGGGACCTTGGTTTTACTTGTCATCCGAAAGAAAGCCCCCTGAGGGCATACAGTGTTCCATATGCCTTTTCCATTTCATTCACCCTACAGCAATCATATGGGTCACATCGGAATCTACTTCTCCATTACCTCTGACTCAGTCATCCCAGGTAGCATCTCGTATGAATTTTTTACCACTGTGTCCCCATAGAACACATCACCGTCATTTAGATTTTCAACCCACCTAAAGACTTGCCTGCATAAAAACTTGTCTTGCATAATTTCAGAACCATTTTCTATCACTGTCCTAACTCCATTCAGGCCATGCATGGATCCAGGATGGGGTTTGTGAGGTTGCAACCCCCCCTATGCAAATATAAACGTATTCAAGTAATATATGTGAGCTTTAGCTCAACCTGCCCCTGGCATAAATAATGGTTCCTGCCACTGGTTCAAGTTAAGGGGGGGACCCAAAACTCCAATGAAACGAAGAATTGAGGCGTTTCTTGCCTCCAGCATGGTATGAAGTGACTGCAGATTTCCTCACTTGTTTAAGACCTCTCAAACGTGACACTATGCTCATTGCGGTAGCTAAAGCCCGTTTCACAATAACATCGGGAACGAGAACGGCAACGACAACAGCCGGGAAAGTTGAAAAAAATTCAACTTTCCCGATAAACGTAAGCCGTTTGACCAATAGGAGCACACCTCCACCACATGACGTACCCGTCGCCCCTCCCCTCTGCTCAAAATACGTTTTACGTTGCCATTCCCGTTGCTGTTGTGAAGCCCGCTTAAGGTCGACTGGGCAGGTTCCAAACGCCTGGTTGAGGTGCCGCCAGTCAGAGCATGTTCAGTGGACCCGCAGATCCGACCCTGCCACAGGCGGGATGAGGGTATGATGAGGTCTTGCACACAGGCGACAGATGCTACTGGCACACACTGCTGGGCGTCTGGGGACTAAACTGTGACAACGACTAGGGCGGAGGGCGGTAGGAAAAGGATAACGAGGATGGTGATGAATGCACCACTATAATTAATCATACTCATGTTTCAGGTAAAGTGGGAGACTGGAAAGACCATTTCAATGAAGAACTGGACAAAAAATTTAATAACTGGATTGAAGGGAGATTTGCACATTCCGACATTGTTTTGATTATGAATAATAAGAAAACTACATTCTTTGGAAATCACCCTGCCGTTGCGTTGCTGAAATCTAACAAACAATAAATTCTCCGTTTCAATTGCAGATGACAGTGTCTAATCTTCCTACTATACTTGGGCGGGGACACATCCAATGATTTTCTTTCCTGATAGTAACCTTGCTAGTTAGGGATATTTATGATGGTTCCATAACCAGGGTAAGGACAGTTTCAGGAAATACTGGGAGTTTCTCCTAAGTCTGTAGCTGTTCATTGGGGTTATGAACGAGCTGCTGACGGTAGTAGGATAATGGGCCTCCTGTGCATGGCATTTGCTGACGATGTTGGAAAATTAGTGACGCCAGAGAACAAGTAGAGAAGGTTTGCAGGGCAGTAGTCATGCTAGCTATGCTTTTCAGGGCCATAACGAGGGCGTGGCGAAGAAGTCGGCTGCCACGGGCGCAACTGGGTTTGGGGGCATAAATGTTTATGTTTTTTGTCATTATTGGGTTATGGGCAAGGGAAATTTAGGCACTTGCCACAGGCGCTTCATACTCCCATTACGGCACTGATGCTTTATGGATCAGAGTGTTGGGCATTGAGGAAGAGCCATGTAATTAGAATGAAAGTAGCCGAGATGTGAATGCTACAGTATATGAGCAGGGTGTGAGAACTGATAGTTAGGAATGTGCATATTACAGGTAGCCTGGGGTGGGGGCATTGAAGAAGAAACGAGGGGGTTAGAATCAAACCAGGAATTCTCCATTTTTGAAAAAATTGAGATGGCAGCATATGCGGAAATATCACACTCGAGCTATCATTTCAGGGCTTTTTCCAGTGGTTTTCCCAATGTTCGGACCCTAAAATTTCCAAAACAATCACTACATTTTGCATACATGCTGGCAAAACTCCAGAAGGTTTTTGGTAATTATCTCAGAATGAGTTTTTGAGAGAATTCCTGTTTTGATTCTAACCCCCTCAATTGAGGGAGATTAGGTTGATATTATATGGACACATAAAGAGAAGGGAGTAGGAGCTTGTTAGGACAATTTGAGGAATGCAGGTGGATGGAGGGACTCGAGGAAGGGGGAGACTGAATCAGATGTGGGGGCAACTTGTCAGTAAGGATGTGGTAGCTTGTAGGGTGGACTAGAACCCACAGGCCTGACCCTGAAATAGGCGGGATAAGGGTATTATCATGATGATGATAACCTTACTTGCCAGGTGGTTAGTACCCTTCTCGGTTGTGCAGGTGGTATATTAGGGATTTTGCAATTTTTTGTGATGTGGGCGTTCCTGGACGAAAGACAAAAAGTGAACACACTGTTCATCCTTCCACGTCGTCTGCTGTATTATGAGGGTGAAAAAAACCAAAATAAACGTCCTCCTTTTGTGATGAATTGGCTTGCCTGTGATTGGCTAAATGCCCGTGCATGCACATGTCACTCTCCAGTGTGAAATCTGGCATCCATTTTTTAAACAAAGCGACTGGAAGATAATATAAAAAATGGAAAATAAAAGTGATGATCCCCCAAAATCTTTTTATGGAGATATAATTTACCTTTATACAATGCTCTATACACGGTGGAAGGGGAACCGATAATGGTGTAAGGGGAACCAATCATGGGCACTGGTGAAGGATACAAATTAATATATACAGGTAGCAAGAGGGGCAAAATTGGGTGGGTATTGTATTGAGTAGGGAATTGCAGCAAGGGATCACAGCTGTCCATAGAATAAACAGCAGGGTTATGTTAGATACTGAAGTATGGCAGGGTATTGGGCTACATCTCTTCAGTGCATACGCTCCCCAAGCAGGTTGTGATGAGGCCACCAAAAGGGATTTTTGGTGGGATTTTGATGGGGCCGTCCATGGGTGATGGGGGTATGGCCAACTCTCAGCAAAGTCCTTGATACATCATAAGCACATGGCCTTGCATTGGCCAATACATGGTTCCAGAAGATGGATAAGCACCTCATCACCTTTCAGTCACCCATGGGGAGGTCTCAGACTGATTTCTTTATGGTCAAGATGCAGCATAGGCCAGAGATTTGTGATTGCTGGGTGCTTCTGTGTGAGGATTTCCAGAAGGAAAGTAGGCATAAGTTACTCGCGATGGAGATACTTGTGACAGGTGCAGCTAGGAACCACCCATGGAAAGGTGAATCAGTCATTTGTTGGTGGAAGTTACTGCCAAATGCACACGAATTACAGCAGGAGATTATTAGCCAGGTCGACTGGGATTGGGAAGGGTCAGCTGATCCAATGTGTTTGGCACAGCTAGAGTAGGAGGCTCATACCAGGGTAGACAAACTTGTTGGTGGAATGAGGAGGTGGAAGCAGCCATCTATCAGAAGAAGGCAGCATTTCATAGACCATTACTGTGCCAACAAGGGTTTCTCATACGTCGGCATCTTTACTGGATCAGATCTTTTTGTCGTCTCATGTTCTTCAGTTGCAGGTTTTTCTTTTGAGCGACCACCCTTTGGATCACCTAATCGTTTTGTTGCAATGCTATCTTGATGCTAATGATGTGAGGCCTTCAACCAGCTCAGGGGGTTGCCACCAAAAGTATGATTCCATGAATTTTGAATTGTTTAATCAAGATGTATATTCCCTGTGTAGTTCAATTTTTCTGCATTGTAAAATCCCAGCATATTTGGTAAATGCTTTCCTTGACATGTGTAATACAGCCTTGGGGAAGTTATGTCCTGTTGTTACTAATTCAGGGAGGTCTAGACCCAAGTCCTGGTGGAACCCACATCTCACGGCACTTTGGAAGTCCTGTGCAGCTCTCCACTTGCAATGGGAGCTTAGTAACAATCCGGGCCTTTATAGGCTGTTCTCTGTGCGACTTAGGTTATTTAATAGAGCAGTTCATGCCGCAAGGCTAGTTGCATTTTCTCCTGCTTCCTCTGTATGTGCTCTGTGGTTGCTGGTGCGTCTAGTGTCTGGAACGTTTCCCCTTGTTACAGAGGAATTAGCCTTCTTGGTTTTGACTCTCATGGTTAATCCGCTGGGTCTCCTGGACCCTCATGGCATTAGTTATTCTCCTGTCCCACATGCTTCTGATGATGTTCATCCTGCGTTGGATCTTTTGTCTCTTGTGATTTTTTCTCCAGGCTTAAGCAGTCCTCCTCTGCTGTCCCTGATAGGGTTCCTGCAGTGGTTGTCAAATCACTAGACATTTCCTGTCTTGAGTGTCTGCTTAGTGTGCATAATTAGTGTATGCGTGAAGGTTATTTCTCTCCTATTTGGCAAAGGGCTTATATTGTCCCAGTCCATAAAGGGGGTTCTTTAGGGGACCCAAAAAACTTTAGACCAATTGCCATTATATCTCCACTGGCCCAGGTTCTGGAGCGGTGGGTGTATGTCTTGATACGTGGGGAACTGTTATCAGAAATACCCTCTTCTCAGTTTAGTTCGTGACCAAATTCGTCCATGTCCTTTGCGATTTTTTCCATTTTGGCCACTGTCTCATCGGCCATGGCCTCTGGTAATGTCTATCTGCTGCTGCAGACAGATGTTGCCACGGCCTTTGATTCTGTGGACCATGGGATTGCAAATCAGTGCATTGAATTGTACTGTTCGGAATCCCTTTGTTTTGAACCTGCTCAAGTCCTTTTAGATTGTAGAACTGTCATGACTAGGTTCTCTGCTGAATCCAGAATCTTGATGCATGGTGTACCTCAGGGCTTGGTTTTAGGACCAATTTTGTTCAACCTTGCCACTTCTGGATTACCTAGGATGTGTCAGGGTTGACAACTTTGGTCCTTTGCCAATGACAATTATTTTGGTATGCAGCTCTCCCCTGATAGAGTTCACGAACTTCCTCTCCTAATTGAGTCTCTCCTTGCACACCTTTCTAGTTGGAATTTGTCTTCTGGAATGAAACTCAATGAGGACCAATCTGATGATATCTGGTTTTCGCCTTCTGGTGTCTCTTTATCACCAATCAATACCAAGCCGGTTATTAGGCTGTTGGGGGTATTAGTGGATGGACATTTAAAATTCACGCATTATAGGGATCAGCTTAGAGTAAAATTATTCTCTCTGCACACTTTATTTAAGCACCTTAAGCCGCTATTAGGGACCTCCCAGTTGCTGGCACTGTTTCGTGCCAAGGTCAGTGTTGCACTGAGATTTGCTGCCCCGTTTCTGGCAGGGCTTACCAAAACCCAGTTAGGTCTCCTTCGTGTGTCATATAATGCTGTCCTTAGAGTGATTTTTTCGCTCCCTCCATGGAAGAGTATTAAGGGGCCTTGTGTGCACCATGGTATTCTTCTGTTTGCTGACTGATTGAGGTATTGTCAGCTATGCATTGTGGCATGTGCATTGAAGAACCCTCTGCACCCCTTGCATTCAATTTTGAAGTTTTTCTTAGCTGATGCTGAAGTCAGGCATACCCGCCGCTTTCGTTTTCGGGTATGTGTTCCTTTTAGGGACTTTCGGTCAAAACTGTTTCCAGTTATCATGTTCTGGCACTGGAATGAGCTTCCTTATGAAATAAGTTCTAGTTTATTCGTTTGTGCTCAGTATAAATGCCCCACTACTTGTAAGCATTTCAATGCTAAATTGTTCAAGTGCTTTGTGCCAATGTGCACTTAATATACCTTGTATGTATACCATAGGTATGTAAGAAAGTAAATAAATAAATAAATAGGTGGCAGGAGATGGGGAACCAGGGATCAAAGACAGAGTAGGGGAAGTCTGCCTATTATCGCACCCCTCATTGTCTCGCCAATTAGATGCTGCTGCCAAGTGAAAACCGGCTCAATTGGTGTCTGACAACATGCTACCAGTCCTGTGAGAGCATTGTTTAGATTAGCAGTTGCATTTAGCTTCCATTAATTTTTGAAAGTTTCGAGAAAGCCAAAAGTTTTTCATGACTACATCATTACCTGATCAATCTTCTTAAAGGTCAGTGATATTCTTAATCATTATAAAATAAATACAACCACATGATTATGTAGCATAAGTAGATATAGCTGTAACGTTTTGTCTATTCTTAGTTTAGCCTGTAGAGTAGACCATATTGGAAAGTTGTGTTGTTCCTAATATCGCACCCCTCTGTAATCCTAATATCACTCTGCGCAATTTTATGCACACTGTTTAATTTCATGAAACACTTATGCACACTGTTCCACTGATTATAAAACCTATATTTTTGACTTCTGTTTGAACACCTAATTCCTATTAACATGTTAACTATGGCAATATAAGCCTCTCTTCTTTGTAATATCACAATGGCGATAATGATAAATAACTATGTTAAATAATTAATGATAAATAATTATCTTTAAATTATTTTGCCTTATTAAATTATATTACACAGGGAGATAGTAGGCACACCCCTGGTGCGATATTAGGAAAACATTTTTTTTGTAACTACGAAAATGTACTCATTGTGGTTTTATATGTTTAAAATATTTTATTCTTTGAGGTATTAGATTTATTTTTTAGGCGTGAAATGGCAATAATAAGTCTTCTAAATCTCATGAAATTAATTTGTTAACTTGACAAATAACAGAAATATATCAAATTTTTAAACAGGGTGTGATATTAGGCACCTTACCCCCTATATACAGGCAAACAAACATGCTAGGAGGACCATTGCCCAGGCCAAACAACAAAAGTATGAGGCTTTATATGAGAACTTGGGGACTAAGGAAGGTGAGCAGGAAGTTTTTTTGACTAGTCAAGACCTGAGACAGAAGTAGTAAGGATGTCACCAGAGCCATAACGATCAATTATAGGAATGGTGGGGTCCCATTCCAGCCAGAAGAGGTAATAAAAAGGTGGGAGAAATATCACAACAATCTCCTAAACACAGATACCAGTGAAATGGTCATGAACAACAACCCTGCCACCTCAGTAGCTGTGGACTTGGTGAGTGGGGCAGAAATAGTCAGTGCCCTCTGCAGGATGAAAGGTCACAAAGCTGTAGGTCCTGATAAGATTCCCATTGATGTTTGGCATAGCTGGCTGGTATGGTATGGGCTTTGTATGGCTGGGAAAGCTTTTCAATAAAATAGCCAGTGGTGACTGAATGCCATCTGCATGGCAGGAGAGTTGGATTGTCCCACTGTTCAATGGCAAAGGCGACGCCCAGGACTGTGGGAACTATAGAGGCATTAAGCTAATGAGCCATTCTATGAAGCTGTTGGAGAGGGTCATAGAATGTCATCTCAGAAATCATACTAGTGTCTGAGGAAACCAGTTTGGGTTTATGCCCAGTAGGTCAACAATGGAACCCATCTTTATTCTATGACAGATGGTTGAGAAGCATGGAGTGTAAAGAAGGACCTGCATGCAATCTTTGTAGACTTAGAGAAGGCCTATGATAGTGTCTCACGACAGGTATTATGCAATGTTCTGAAGAAAAGGGGAGTGGATGAAGGGCATATCAGAATAATACTGGATATGTATGATGGTTCCACCACTAGGGTAAGGACGGCATGGGGAAACACCAGTGGCGTCAAGGTGAAGGTAGGTAGGGCTTCATGAAGGATCAGCTCTCAGCCCATACCTATTTGCTTTGGCAATGGATAACCTGCAGACAGGAATACTGGGATGGGCCCACAGTGCTTGGTATTTGCTGACGATGTAGGAAGGTTAGAGGAGTCCCAAGAGGAGTTTCAACAGGGCTTACAGGACATTACAATAGCAATGGCAAAGGGGGGGGGGGCTGAAGGTGACCATGAAGAAATCAGAGTATTTAGCGTTCAGTTGGAGTTGCCAGGACCAAGAGGGTGTAGTTCATTGTGGTAATGAGGTGCTACTAGCAGTGAAACAGTTTAGGTATCTAGGTTTGGTGATTTGGAGCAATGGGGAAATCAACTCTGACGTTACCCCAAGAATTAATGCAGGATGGCTAAAGTGGAGACAGGCAAGTGGTGTGCTGTGTGACCATAGAGTCCCAATAAAGTTGAAAGTAAGGTTTACAAAACTATAGTTAAGCCCACTATACTCTATTTATCAGAGTGCTGGGCAGTAAGGAAGAACCACTAGAGGAGAATGCAAGTGGCCGATTTGCGAATGGAGGTGGCCGATTTGAGAATGGAAGTGGCCGAGATATGAATGCTGTGTTACATGAGTGGGGCGTTGCGTGCTGACAGAGTGGGAGTGGGAGACATTGCAGAAAAGTTGAGAGAAAATAGGTTGAGGTGGTGATGTGATGTGGTATATTATGCGGCAGCAGATGGTGGGTGGCATCAGGAGTAGGGGGAGACCCAAGCAGACGTGGGAGCAGGTTGTACAGTGGGACATGATGGCGTGTGGGGTGGACGAAAGCCTAGTTGGGGATGGACGGGAATGGAGGATTAGAACCCACAGACCCGACCCTGCCGTAGGCGGGATAAGGGTGTGATGATGGTGAAGATGATGACAATGCTCTATAGTTAGAGCATAGAGCATTGTCTAGAGTCTATACAATTCAAATGTTACAAAAATGACATATAGCAAAATGTTTTGTCTGGCTCTCACTAGATGGCACACAATTATTGGGAACGGATAATTGTAATGTTGCCAAACTTAAGCCCAGACGAAACATAAGAGGACGAATTGACACCATGAATTCGTCTTTCATTATGTTCGTCCCGTCTAATTGCAACACCCGTCTTACTCGATTACTGCATCAGTGATTCCATGTTTGACACTCGATCAATGTGAGTTGCCTTCTTTCGGATGAATAGGAGGCCACGAGTGTGCGTGCCTTCCATCGAATGTGAAGCAACACCATGATTCCATGTGGTTTCAAATGTCATTTGAAGAAATGTCATAGAAGACACCTATCTACTATACAGTGGTGGATTCGGGAGTGCATCAAGAGGGGAGGGAGTGGCGAATTGCATTGAACACACCAGTTCTCGTCCTATCACTGAAGTTAAGCAACACAACCCCAGTTAGCCACTGACACGGGTAGTCGCTTGGGAAAACTGGGTACTGCTAATACCCAAACATCGTCACATTAGTGTAGTGTCTGGGCAGTCTGTGCATAAGAACTACACTGTGGACGGGGCTCTAATGACCTTGTAGTTGAAACGCACTAAGACACCAACAAACAACCAACACACAATCGAGAGGGGAGCCCTTCAAAAAATGAAGAAAGTGCCCCTCAAATATTTTTAAATATTCAAAATCCCTTCGTATAAATTTAGCTAGCAATTACAATAGGTTATCTCCTGCCCCTTGCACAATGTCCTATTTTCAGTGGTTTAGCCTACTACAGATTGGCCTGTTTGTTTGTTAGCATTTTAGGGCCCTTCAACTACAAGGTCATTAGAGCCCCACCCACTGTGTAGTACTTATGCATAGACTCCACAGACACTACACTAATGAGACGATTTTTGGGTATTAGCTGTACCCAGTTGTAATTTTATATTTATCTCTTGCCATCCTTGGGTTTTTCAGCACCTTCATATAATAACATAATAAATTAGGGGCTTAATTTTTTACCTATACCTGCAATAGACCCTTAGCTGCAGGCAGATGGGAGTCTGTAAGACTCCACCTACCCTTTATGTAACTTTCCCTCATAAGTCTGTGAGACTCTACTTCTCTCTTTATGCAACTTTCCTTCATTAAATCTTCCATGTAGTTGTAGTTATCTTTATACAAGTCAAATTTAGCAGTCTATATAGAAATTCTTTTCTTATTTTAATCCTTTGGTCATTACAAGGCCAATATGTCAAGGGGATTTTATTAAAATTTTCCCTCTACAAAGCATCTAAGAGGGATTCCAATTTTTAATTCATACTGCAGATGATAATACAATAGTGCACGATGTGTATGATAGTTCCACAGCCATGGTATGTACTACTTCAGGAAATAATGGAAGTGTTTGTGGTGCATCAAGGTTCCACACTAAGCCCATAACTTTTCATTCTAATTATGGACTAACTATTGACTGAAGTTGGGAATTAGCACCTCAGTCATAATAATTGCTGATGATGTAGAGAACCTTTATGACTTCGAGGATGCATCAAAGGGCACCTGGGGCCTGGGCATTAGTATAAAGAAGAGAGAGTATGTCTTTTATATGGGAAGGATGTGACCCATAGGATCAATGTGGGGGGATTGGATTGGAAGTAAGAGTAAGAGAAGAGACCCTGTTCCATACAGCATGGATCAGGGTGTTGGGCAGCAAAGAAGATCAATGAACAGAAAATTCAAGTGGCTGAAATGCAGATGCTTAAGTGCATGAACTGGATGGCAAGAACAGATAGAATTAGGAATGAGTACATTTGAGGGAACCCAGGCATAGAGAGCACCATGGAAAAGGCGTTGAACCGTATTTGCATGTGATGTGAAGAGGGGAAGTGAAGTAGGACACTACTGGCATTCCACTGTGAGGGATAGGCTGGAGTGGAGGGTTGGAACTCAGAGATCCGACCCTGCCACAGGTGGGATATGGGTGTTATGATGATGATGATTATACAGTATTGAACATAGGAGCACCAGATACCTATGCTCTAAGTGCAAGAAACCAGTTTGCAATGGAGTATAACAACAAAGGGTGCAAACTCTGTGTGTCTAGAAATTAGCAATCAGAACACTTTGCACGTTTTTTATTTTTGTCTCAAATTTGTCAATTTCTCTTAAAATATGTTTTTTAATGTTAAAGAATGAAAAACTAATCACTACTTTATTTATATTTCGTTTTTAACCAAAGATATATTAATTCATAAATATTCAAAAGAAAAAAATTGTAGTGCTTCGAAAATTGTTAATATAAAAAATTAATTTTACATAGTAATTTCACAAAACCTCCAAATAATGAATTTTAACATCCCTTCTAATAATAGCGTTACACATCATCATCATCATCATCAAACCCTTGTCCCGCCTATGGCGGGGTCGGGTCTGTGGGTTCTGATCCTCCACTCCCGTCTATCCCCAACCAGACTCTCATTCACCCTGCATGTCCCTCTGTACCACCTGGATCTCCCCTACTCCTGATGCCACCCACCACCCGCTGCCCCATAATATACCGCATGAGCTTCTCCTCCCCCCTTCGAATCACATGCCCATACCACCTCAATCTATATTCTCTCATCTTCTCTGCAATGTCTCCCACCCCCAAGCTCTAACATACTCGTTACAGACTCTGTCAGCACGCGACACTCCACTCATGAAACGCAGCATTCGCATCTCGGCCACTTGCATTCTCCTCTCGTGGTTCTTCCTTACTGCCCAGCACTCAGATCCATACAGCATGGCGGGCCTAACTACAGTTTTGTAAACCTTACCTTTCACCTTTATTGGGACTCTGTGGTCACACAGTACCCCGCTTGCCTGTCTCCACTTTAGCCATTTAGTTCTGAGGGTAACGTCCGAGTCGATTTCCCCATTGCTCTGAATCACTGATCCTAGATACCTAAACTCTTTCACTGCTGGTAGCACCTCATTTCCACAACGAACTACACCCCCTTGGCCCTGGCCACTCCAATTGAAAGCTAAGTACTCTGTTTTCTTCATATTAACCTTCAGGCACCCCTTTGCCATTGCTGTTGTAATGTCCTGCAAGCCCTGTTGAACCTCCTCTTGGGACTCATCGTCAGCAAAAACCAAGTACTGGGGGCCCATTCCCCTATTCCTGTCAGCAGGTCATCCATTATAGCGTTACACAATTTTTGGAAAATGTGAAATATTTCAATATTTTATGAATTCATTTTAGGAGTCTGCTAGACTCCACCTCACCCAATATGTCCTAAATGTTCACCTAACTCGTTAAGGGTTAATTTCAACGATCGGAAGAGAACTGGCGTGTCCAACGTTCTTTCGGCTCCCAGATTGGACTGAAGGTATAGAAATGGGGATAGCAAGGTAAAAACGCCTCATCAGTTGCGCCCCATTGAGGTACTGATGGGGGAGCAATTGCTGCATTGGTAAATGAGGCAAAATTCTCAGGTGCGGGAGCTCTGAGCAGCGCCTGCTCTAGCACTTATGCCGCCCCCCCCCCCCCCCCCCCCCCGAAAAAAGACAAAAGCGGGTCCTGCTCTGAGGAGAGTCCCAATGAACAGTACGTCAAATATAAATAAGCGGAGTGGTTGCAGCTTTCACAGGCAACCGCTTGCGTCAAATTACCGTCCCGACCCTGCGGTAGGCGGGAAAAGGGTTAATATTTGCTTTTTGCTGGTACTGTAAGTAAAGTGCTGTAAAAATGTGACCAAGTGAACGATTCGTGGAGAGGTTTGTATAGTAATCACTAGATGGCAGCAGCAAATGCCTTCTGCGATTCCAGGTCAAAAATTCAACCTGATTTTGACAGCGGAATCGAAAGTATTTACAGTATGACCTTGTAGGACGAGATGATTCGCCATTGGTGAGTATTAATTCGAAAAACCTGTTTAAGAAGCTGTTAGGTAATGTTTCCTAATTTATCGTCTGACATTCACTTTATGGCATTTTTGTATTTTAAAAACGGTGTCATTTTTTACGTGGGTCGACCTTTCATATTTATGCCAAGAAAGATACTTTATCTGCTTAGGACTTGGCTGTGATGCATGGGTTACACGAGATCCTTTGGTCTCATATCATCTTCATTGTTGTATGTTATCGTTTTACCTTTGATACTTTGTACTTTCTTACTTTTTATTATTTTTACCTTTTATCAGAGGCGTACCTAGGCTTGGTGTCACCCCCCCACCATTCACCCCCACTGTGCTCCACGTGAGCCACCAAAATTTCAAATGCTTTTAGATTAATGTTTGTTTCAGGCATGGTGTGTCAGTGGGCTCTGGGCCACCGTCATCACAGTCTGCAAAGTCACAGGGTTTGGAACTTTGGTCCCTGTGGCAGATAGCGCTTTGAGAGTCCTCTGTGGGGTAGGCAAGCATCCCCCCACAGCAAGCTGTGACAACATTCCTACAGGTTCCAGATGCCTGGCTGGGGTGAACCCAGTCAGAGCATATTCAGACAGCATAAGAGCCCATCTTAGATTAGGAACGTCAAATGTGAGGACCCTTACTGGCAAAACAGGGGGATTAGTCAATATCCTAAAACAAAGGATTCAGGAGGATTCATGTAGCTTTCCTCCAGGACACTAGGTGGAGGGGGAATAGATGGACAGATTTTGAGGACTTGGTGCACTCAATAAAGGCTGAGATAGGGCAATGCCAAGGGAATGAGTGCATAGCTATTGGTGGGGATTTTAATGGCCATGTAGGCAAAGGTAACCAGGGTTATGGGGATGTTCAAGGGGATGGGATATGGAACAATTAGCGTAGAAGGACAGTGCATCCTCAACACAGCCAATGCACTTGGCCTGGCATTGGCAAATACATGGTTTAGGAAGATGGACAAGCACCTAATCACATTCCAGTTGCCACAAGGGATATCACAGAAAGATTTCTTGACAGTTAGATGGTGGCACAGAGCAGAGGTTCATGATTGCTGGGCACTCCCAAGTGAAAATTTCCAAAAGTAATGTGGCCACAGGTCAAATCCTAGTGAAAGTGGCAGGCAAGGCACATTCTTGGAAATGAGAGCAGGCCATCAGGTAGGGAAACCTACCCATCAAAATGGAGGGATTTGCCCATAAAGTGCAAAGGGAGGTTGACTGGGATTCAGAAGGGGCAGTGGATGCCATGTGGGATAGGGATGCCAGAAACATTAGAACCTGCTGGAAAGCCATTTTAGGGCAGGATTGAGTAGGAGGCACAGTCCAGAGAAACAAGCACACATGGTGGTGGAATAGGAAGGTAGAAGCAGCCATTAAGGAAAAGAAGTCTGCTTTCCACAGTATTATGGGAGGTAGGGGAACAGGAATCTAAGACTCAATATAGGCAGGCTAAGACCAGTGCTAGGAGGATCATTGCCCTGGCCAAGCACCAGAAGTATGAGGCACTCTTTTGGCAGTTAGGGACAAGGGAAGGGGAGGTTTTCAAACTGGCCAAGGCTAGAGATAAGGTAGCTAAAGATATCCCCAAGCCATAACAGTGAAGGATAGTGGATCATTTTGTTTGTTGGTGTTTTAGTGCCCTTCAACTACAAGGTTATTAGAGCCCCATCCACAGTGTAGTTCAGGTGCAGGTACTGCACAGACACTACACTAATGCAACGATTTTTTTGGATACTAGCAGTACCCAGTTTTCCAAAGTGGCCACTCATATCAGTATTATCTGGGATTGCATTGCTTAACTTCAGTGATCAGACGAGAACTGGTGTGTCCAATGCAATTTGCCACTCCCAAGGGTGGTGGAAGTAGGGTCCTACTCTCCCAAATGGAGGCAAAAAGGAGGTGGGAAGAGTACTTCCAAAACCTCTTGAATGCTGCAGGAAGAGATGGGGACATAGAACTGTGTAACCAGGGTGCTTAGGAAGATGAAAGGTCAAAAAGCTGTAGGCCCAGATGGAACACCCAATTCAAGTGTGGCATAGCGTAGGGATGACAGGTATCAGGTGGCTAAGGAAACTTCTCAGGAGGATTGCCAGCAGAGATACAGTAGAATGCCATTGGCATGGTGTGAGAGTTGGATAGTGTGGCTCTTCAAGGGCAAAGTGGATGACCAAGATTGTGGTAACTATGGAGGTATAAAGCTGTTGAGCCACTCCAAGAAGCTCTGGGAAAGAATGATGGAATCTCACCTATGGGACAGGATTAGTGTGCATAGTAATCAGTTTGTTGGAAAGCAGGTATCCGCCTGTGGCAGGGCTGGGTCTGTAAGTTGCAGTCCTCCACTCCTGCCTATCTTCCACCAGATCCCCATCCACCCCACACACTGCCATGTCCTTGTGGAATGATCATGCTCCCTCAACTTATTCATAGCATAGCTGGTCTAACCACTGCCCTGTAAAACTTCCCTTTCAGTGTGAATGGGACTCTCCTATCACATAAGACTCCACCTGCCTGTCTGCCCTTCAACCCCCTTTGGGTCACATCAGAGTATCTCCCCATTGCTTTGGAACGTTGATCCTAAGAACTTTACCTCCATGGCGTAGCCAAGTTGCATTGGATGCACCAGTTAAGCAATGCAACCCAAGTTAGTACCAACATGGGTTGTTGGTAGTGAACGTTGGGTGCTGCCAATTTACTTTTTCCTACGCCCCCTACACCTAGCCCCTCCTAACCTGCAAGCAGCCTCCTTAGGGTTTGACCTGTTATGGCTGCTTGGCTTACTCTCAACCTGATAGTGTTACATACAACTACTAATACTACTCTTGCACCGATTTCACCAGTTGTCCTCTAGACATCACACAACCATTACTTTCCTGTCTTTCCCAATTGAAAGCTAAATACTCTGTCTTCTTTATGTTTATCTTTAGCCCTTTTCTATTGCCCCTCTAATATCATTTAGGCTTTTCTCCACTTGTTCTCTGGAACCATTAACTTTTGCAATGTCCTCAGCAAATACCATGGATTGGGGGCCCAGCTCATTCATAACCAGAATGAACAGGTATGGGCTTAGTGCTTAAGTTTCCCCAAGGTGCTCTTACCCTGGCTATTATCCTTTTTCATTGACCTGGAGAAAGCTTATGACAGTGTGTTAATACTCCAAACTAGTCAAATTAGTGCAGTGGCTGTGCAGTCTCTGCATTAGAAATGTTGTCAAAAAGCCCTAAAATACTAATGAACCAAACGAGTTTATGTGAATCCACTAGCTGGACTGTGTTCCATACAAAATTCGCATTCATTGAAACTAAAATTCAAATAGTGTTGTAAGAAAAGGTTGAATCTGAAACTTTGCAATATTGTCACCCCCTGAAATAGTGTCACCCGGTGCGGTCCGTACCCCCCTTGGTACGCCTCTGCTTTTTATGGTCTTACCTTTATTTATTCTTTTTATCCTTTTATGTTTACCTCTATTTATTATTCTCAAGTAATGGGACTTCTCTTGACATTGTCCATCAGTAATCTGCAAGCATTGCAGGATTCCATTTACCCTGGCACTTTCTTTGCATCAATACAATCTTTCCCCATGCTCATCACTCATTGCTCCACAATTTGATGGAAACAAAACTAAATGTGAGTGTAGGAAATGTGTCTTTAAGGATATGTTGCACCCAAAATATCTGTATGCATTTAGAAGACTGTTAACTATTGTAGTTTTCAGCCCTGCTTTTTCCCAAGAAAATTTTCCTTTCCACACAACACACTGAGAAACTACTTATGTTGAAAAAAAAACATCAATCTGATGGCTATTAAACACTGCTTCCTTTAGCTTCCCTTTGCTTAGTCTTGGAAATTTTGACATTAAATACTTAAAATCTTCCTGTGATTTGTCCATTGCTTTAAAAGTTCTTCATTAAGAACTTCATTCCTTGTGCAGCCAAATTGCGTTGTGTGGCCAAGTTGCATGTGCGGCCAAGTTGCATTGGACACACCAGTTCTCATTAGAACACTGAAGTTAAGCACATGCAACTCCACACCCACATCAATACAATGAAATATGAGGTATGTTTCAGATCATTATCCTGCTGGGAGATCCATGTTAAAGGCAAGTTGTCATTGGCATATGGCTCCATTGAAAGTATATTTTTATAAACAAATCTCTCCATAATGTCAGATATTTCATGAATTGGCCCAGTACCTCTCCCAGAAAAACATCCCCAGACCATCCCACCACCACCTCAGAACTTGACAGTTGGATGTAAACACTTAGGATGAAATTCCTCACGTTTTCATCACCACACATATTTTCTGCCATCACTACTGAATAAGTTGAACATAGATTCATCAGACCACAGCACATTTTTTCCATTGCTGAGATGTCTAATTTAAATGTTCTTGAGCAAATCGTAACCAAGCTTTTCTGTTTTTTACAGATATGAATGGTTTCTTTTGTGCAATTTGGCCAAAAGATGCATTCAAATGATGTCTAATTCAGTGGTTGTCAAAGTGTGTTCCTTGAAACCACTTCAAGTGTTCCACAAAAAAAATTAAATGCACAAATGAAGGTGTTGGAAAAAATCGATACAATTTAAAACAATTTTTGGATAGGATTGCAATCAGCAAACACAAATAACATAGTTGTTCGTTTTATAGTTATGAGACACTAGGTGGCGTTGGCCCCATGTGTGTCTGATTTCTTTTGTGCCGGCAAATTTTGCTTGTTTTTGCTTCGATTTAATTATTTTCAGCCGTCTCTGGGGTAAAACCCACGTTTTTCAAGGCATAAACCCCTAAGCTTTCCAGGCAAGGTAGAACCATAGGTTTGGAGCCGATTTAGGTGGCAGGGAACTAGTTGCGGGGTTTGGCAATTAAGCCTAACCTCATAACGTTTTCTGCTAATCCTGGCATGGTGCAACGTGCATTGTCTGCACCATCTGCACACATGCTGCTGTGGGGCCAACGCCTTTGGCAAAATCAAATTATTTAATTGATCATTTAGTAATTAATTAGTAGTTTTAGTAAATAGTTTGTTTATTGGTATATTTTATGTTTGTTCATTTGTTTAGTCTGTTTACTTGTCACCCTGTGGACCATGTGTGATAGAGGTTCACAGGTTGGCCCAAGGCCACAGTCATTAGTGACATGCAATGACATAGGGATTGGGACCTCAGACCCCATGGCAGATAGCACACCAAGTGTCCTCTGTGGGGTAGGCTGGCATCCCCCACTGTGAGCAGTGCCAACATTCCTGTGGGTTCAGGATGCTTGGCTGGGGTGGCCCCAGTTGGAGCATGCTCAGACCTTAGATCAGAAACGTGGAATGTGGGGACCCTCACAGGTGAAACAGAGGAACTGGTTAACACCCTGAAGCATAGGAGAATTCAGGTAGCTTTTCTCCAGGAAACATGGTGGAAGGGGAATAGATCAAGGGCCCTTGGTGAGGGATACAAACTTATATACACAGCTAGTGAAGGGGGATGAAATGGGGTGGGCATAGTATTTAGATAGGGAGCTGCTACAAGGGGTCACCCAAGGGAAGACAATAGCAGGCTAATGTTAATCACAGTGGTTTGGCAGGGAGTAGTGCTGCACCTCCTCAGGTGGGTCTGGATGAATCCACAAAGCATGGTTTCAGAACAGAGTTTGAGGACCTAGTGCACTCACTGGAGGCTCAAGTAGGGCAATGTCAGGGAAATGAGCACCTAGTTATTGGTGGGGACTTTAACAGCCATGTTGGCAAAGTGGGACACGGGGACACCTCGGACATACTATGTGGGACAGGGTTTTGCCTGCAAAATTAGAGCCTGTGGGAAAACCATCTTGGGGCAGGGTAGAGTGGGAGGCACTGTCCAAGGTAACAGGCAGCCATGGTGGTGGAATGAGGAGGTAGACACAGCCATCAAACAAAACAAGGCTGCTTTCCACAGATGGCAGGTGAGAGGGGATCAGGAGTTAAAGACTCAGTATAGGCAAGCCAAGACCACTGCTAGGAGGAAGATTGCCCTGGCCAAGCACCAGGGGGAGCGGCGAGTTGCATTGGACACACCAGTTCTCGTCTGATCACTGAAGTTAAGCAACGCAAGCCCAGTTAGTACTGACATGGGTGGTCACTCGGGAAAGCTGGGTACTGCTAATACCCAATAATCGTTGCATTAGTGTAGTGTCTGTGCAGTATATGCATTAGAACTATACAGTGGGTTGGTCTCTAATGACCTCGTAGTTGATGGGACCTTAAACTCCAACAAACAACAACAACAAGAAAGCCAAGCACCAGAAGTATGAGGCCCCCTTATGAGCAGTTAGGGACAACGGAAGGGGATAGAGTAGTTTTCAAACTGGCCAAAGCTAGAGATAGGGCAGCAAAAGATATACCCCGAGCCATAACAGTGAAGGATGGCTTAGGTAGGGTCCTGCTCTCTCTGACAAAGGTAAAGAGGAGATGGGAAGAGTACTTCCAAAACCTCTTGAATGAAGCAGGGGAAGATGAGGACATCACCACCAGTCCTCCTCCAGCTGGTGCTGTGGACCAGGTAACTGAGGAGGAAGTAGCCAGAGCACTTAGAAAGATGAAAGGGAGAAAAACTGCAGGCCCAGATGGAATCTCCATTCATGTATGGCATAGCCTAGGGATGACAGGTACCAAGTGGTTAGGGAAACTTTTCAATAAGATAGTTAATGGAGATAGAATGCCATCTGCATGGTGTAAAGCAGATGGTAGAAAAGTATAGGGCAGCAAAGAAAGACCTCCATGCCATCTTTATTTACCTGGAGAAGGCCTTTGGCAGTGTCCAATGACAGGTAGTTTGGGGGTATTACAAAAAAGTAGGGGGGGGGGGGTAGAAGAAGCGTTTATTAGAATAATCCAGGATATGTATAATGGCTCCACAGCCAGGGTAACGACGCCTTTGGGAAACACTGGGGGCATTCCAGTGAAAGTTGGGGAGCACCAAGGCTCAGCACTTAGTCCATATCTTTTCATCCTGGTTCTGGACAAACTGCTGACGGGTGTAGGGGAATGGGCCCCTTAGTGCCTGGCATTTGCCGATGATATAGGAAAAGTTAGTGACACCAGAGAGCAGATAGAGAAGGGACTAAACAATATAAGAGGAGCATTGGAAAAGGGAAGGCTAAGGATCAACAGAAAGAATACAGAGTATTTAGCGTTCAATTGGGATGGTCAGGAAAACAGTGGGGATATACGCTCGAGGGGTGAACTGGTGAAAACGGTGCGGGAGGTAAAGTCTTTAGGATCAACATTTCAAAGCAATGGGGAGATAGACTCGGATGTGGATCATAGGATCAATGGAGGGTGGCTGAAGTGAAAACAGGCAAACGGAGTCCTGTGCAATAGGAGTGTCCCAATCAAACTGAAAGGAAAGTTTTACCGGACAGTGGTTAGGCCAGCAATGCTGTATGGATCAGAGTGCTGGGCAGTAAAGAAAAGCCACATAAATAGAATGCAAGTAGCTGAGATGCGAATGCTGCAGTACACGAGTGGCGTGTCGAGAGCAGATAGAATTAGGAATGTGTATATTAGAGGTAGCCTGGGGGTAGTGGACATTGCCAAGAAGATGAGGGAAAATAGGCTGAGATGGTATCACATGATGAGAAGAGGGGATGAGGAGCTTGTTAGGGCCATACCAGGAATGCAGGTGGTCGGGAGCACTCAGGGCAGGGGGAGACCGAAGTTAATGTGGGAGCAGTGCGTGCAGAGTGGACGGGGACCTGGTGGGAGATGGATGGGAGTGGAGGGCTAGAACCCACAGACCTGACCCTGCCACAGGCAGGATAAGGGTATGATGATGATGATATTCGTTTTATATAAAGTGGTAGTAAGTTTAGGGTTGCCATAAGTCCCACAAAATGGGGCATGTTCTGGTTTTAAGGTCTGTGTCTCGGTGTGTCCCCGTTAGGCAGTAATTTGTCCCAGTAGATTTAATATTTTTACATTTTAAACAATTATTTCTCTACAATATCATTGCATTCAGTACTGCGCATATACTGTACATCCAACAAACCTCTCATTTATGGACAATGGATGCAACGGACTCAGAAGAAGAGGTGGTGTAGAGATTCCATTGACGCACTGTACAATTCTTGATGCAACAGATAGTCCTTCCATCCTCCACACATGAATAAAATTAATAAATTTGTGAGCAGTACAAGTGTAGAAAGCAATTAAAGTTGGATTCATTTTTAAGCCCAAATCCACTCCCTATTAGTCCATAGATGAGGGGTTTGTCTGTACAAGGTACCTAGATTTGGTACAGACGTGTCCATGATGCTTATCACATTTTGCCAGTGAACTGACTGTTGGGGAATGACCCACCATTAATCACCACGGATTTTGGGTCCTCTAATATATTTTATCCTTCAATGAGTTAGTGAAAGGATTATGCATTTTGTATAATAAAGTTATGAATGTTTATAAGATGAACTCTGTTATTTTGTGGAAAAAATATTTTTAAGGGGGGGGGGGGGGGGGGTGTCCCGGTCCCAAAAATTATGGCAACCCTAAGAAAGTACCAAGTGTAGGAAGTATACAACATGCTTTAAAGTTTATCTTGAATTGTAAGTGTTCTGTGCAAGTAAAATATCACAGTTTAGTGTTTCCTGTCTTCAAAAAGATTGAGAACCACTGGTCTAATTTTTCTACAAGTCATAGCACACATATTTGTACTCTGAAGTTGTTTTTTGATATCAGTAGATGTCAACATCTGGCCATTTTCTATCAGGGGGTGAATGATGCGATCCGAATGGGGGTTGGTTATCCTAGGACAGTGGTGGCGAACCTGCGACCCACCATGCAATTTTAAGTGACCCGAGTGTGAATCATATCTAGTCTATAGTGTCATAGTGTGTGTGGATGGGGACCTGGTGGGCTAGAACCTGCAAACCTGACCCTGCCACAGGCGAGATAAGGATATTATGACGATGTTCTCTATTTGCTAATTTAATAAACTAATTTATTCATTATTAATAATACTTTTTTTATTCATAAAATTAAATAGTGCTTGCACTTCACCCGCAAAAAACTTTTTGGTTTTTTTGCGATATTGTGACCCATCTTCAAAAAACAGGTTACCCATCACTGTCCTAGGACGATCATTATAACACTTTTATTATAACGTTTTATATAACGTTATTGTAACGTTTTATAACTCATTATAATGTTGGACAGCATGCACACAAGCACTGTTCCTTCAGTTTTTGTGTTTCTTCACTCAAATTTTTACATCTACCCATTATAAACTGCTTGACTGTGGGACACATACATTACAATATATACATAACTATGATCCAAAAGTTTAAAGAAAAGTCGATTTTTGTAACATTTCTCAGTCATTGCTAAACATTTCTCCACCACTGTATGAGTGGGGTGACAAGAGCTGATAGTTAGGAATGAGTATATCAGAGGTAGCATTGGGGGTGGGGGGACATCACAGAAAAAAATGAGGGAGAATAGGTTGTGGTATGGACATGCCATGAGAAGTGGAAAGGAGGAGCTCATTAGGTCCATATCAGGATTGCAGGCGGTTGGAAGCACCTGAGGCAAGGGAAGAAAAAAAGCAGACGTAGGAGCAGGTTGTTCATAAAGATATTGTAGTGGGTGGGCTGGATGGGGACCTCGTGGGAGGTAGATGGGAGTGGAGGGCTAGAACCCAGAGAGCCGACCCTGCCACATTTGGGATAATGGGATGACATGGGATTATCCCACAAAATGCTGATTTAATTTAAGAAAATGTAACTGGTGCCAAACCTTCGGCCGCTAGGTGGCATGGACTCCCTGTGCATCCGATTTTCCTTGCACTTTGCTCTTTTTTTGACAAACCACTAATTCACCGCTGTTTTTTTGGGGTAAAATTTGCCTTTTTCAAGGTGTGAACCCCAAACGTTCCTGTGCAAGGTAGGTCCGTGAGTGTTGGGGCTGGTTTTTGGGTGGTGGGGAACATTTTCAAGGTTCGGCTACATAAGCCTAACCTCGTGGCGTTCTTGCACTCGTCCGTAACTGTATTGGGGCCAGTCACAAACTACCCACGGCCAAATTTTCACAAAATTTTTAGTTCTATAAATTAATTCTGTAAGTTAGTTAATATATTAAAATTGGTATTATTAATATTTATTCCTAATATTCATTAGCATTTATTCCTAATATTTATTAGTATTTATTTCTACTATTATTTATTTTAGTTATTAGTTTTATAAAGTTACTGTATAACACTGTCACTAATATTCCATATAGTTTGCAGACATGATGCCAAATTTAAGAGGCATCCACCCCCAAGTGCAGGGGAAGTCCCCAGCACTGGCAGTCAACAGGGGTTCACCAGTTGGCCTCGGGCCACAGTCAGCTGTAGTTCGCAATGCCATGGGGGCTGGGACCTCGGACTCCATGGCAGATAGCGTGCCGAGTGTCCTCTGTGGGGTAGGCCGGCATCCCCCACTGCAAGCAGCGCCAACATTCCTGCGAGTTCAAGATGCCCGTCTGGGGTGACCCCAGTCGGTGCATGTACTGATAGCAAAGGGGCAAATCTTAGATTACGAACGTGGAATATGGGGACCCTTACAGGCAAATCAGGGGAAATAGCGATGGAGGATACAGGTAGCCTTCCTCCAAGAAATTAGGTGGAGGGGAAATAGATCAAGGGCCCTTGGGGGGGGTTACAAGCTTATATATGCTGCCAGCGAAGGGGGGCTGAATGGGGTGGGGATTGTGTTGGATAGTGAGCTGCAGCAGGGGGTCACCCAGGTAAAACGTATCAATAGCAAGCTCCTGCTAGTTACAGTGGTTTGGAGAGAAGTAGTGCTTCATCTAATTAGTGCATATGCCCCTCAGGCAGGTCTGGATGAACCCACAAAGGAAGGCTTCAGGACGGAGTTAGAGGACCTGGTGCACTCACTGGAGGCTCAGGTAGGGCAATGTCAGGGAAATGAGTGCTTAGTAATTGGGGGGGGGGGACTTTAATGGCCACGTGGGCAAAGAAAACCAGGGTTATGGTGAGGTCCATGGGGGATGGGGGTATGGAGCAGCTAGCCTAGATGGGCTGCGAATCCTCGACACAGCAAATGCACTAGGCCTTGCATTGGCCAATACTTGGTTTAGGAAGAGGGACAAGCACCTAATCACATACCAGTCACCACAAGGTATGTCTGAGATAGATTTTTTAATGGTTAGAGTGTGGCATAGATTAGAGGCCTGTGATTGCTGGGCACTCCCCAGTGAAAATTTTCAAAACGAATGTGGCCAAAGGCTACTTATGATAGAACTATTAGTGAAAGCAGCAGGCAAGGCACATTCTTGGAAAGGAGAGCAGGTCATTAGGTGGTGGAAACTTCCCACCAAGACAGAGGAATTTATACAAGAAGTTCACAGGCAGATAGACTGGGATTGGGAAGGGACAACTGATGCCATGTGGGACAGGGTTGCCCGAAAAATCCGAGCCTGTGGGAAAATCATCTTGGGGCAGGGTAGGGTGGGAGGCACTGGCCAGGGTAATAGGCAGTCATGGTGGTGGAATGAGGAGGTTGAAGCAGCCATCAAACAAAAGAAGGCTGCTTTTCACAGGTGGCAGGAGATAGGGGATCAGGAGTCAAAGACTCAGTATAGGCAGGCCAAGACCACTGCCAAGAGGAAGATCGCTCTGGCCAAGCACCAGAAGTATGAGGCCCTCTATGAGCAGTTAGGGACAAAGGAAGGGGAGAAAGAAGTTCTCAAATTGGCTAAGGCCAGAGACAGGGCAGCAAAAGATGTACCCAGAGCCATAACAGTGAAGGACGGTGTAGGTAGGGTCCTGCTCTCCCCAACGAAAGTTAAGAGGAGGTGGGAGGAATACTTCCAAGACCTCTTAAATGAAGTAGAGGGAGGTGAGGACATGGCCACCAACCCTGCACCAGCAGTGGCAGTGGAGTGTGTAACGGAAGAGGAAGTAACCAGGGCACTTAAGAAGATGAAAGGTCGAAAAGCTGTAGGCCCAGACGGAATCCCCATTCAAGTATGGCACAGCCTAGGGAGGACAGGTACCAAGTGGTTAGGGAAACTTTTCAACAAGATAGCCAGTGGGGATAGAATGCCATCTGCATGGCGTGAGAGTTGGATAGTACCACTCTACAAGGGTAAAGGGGATGTCCAAGACTGTGGCAGCTATAGAGGCATAAAGCTAATGTGCCATACCATGAAGCTGTGGGAGAGAGTTATGGAACGTGGCCTCTGGGATAAAACAAGTGTCCGTGGAAATCAATTCGGGTTTATGCCAGGCAGGTCCACAATGGAGCCTATCTTCATTCTGAGACAAATGGTAGAAAAGTATAGGGCAGCAAAGAAAGACCTCCATGCCATCTTTATCGACCTAGAAAAGGCCTTCGACAGTGTCCAAAGACAGGTAGTGTGGGAAGTACTACAAAAGAGGGGGGGTTGATGAAGGATTTATTAGAGTAGTCCAGGATATGTATGATGGCTCCATAGCCAGGGTAAGGACACCTTGGGGAAACACTGGGGGCTTTCCTGTGAAAGTTGGGGTGCACCAAGGTTCTGCACTTAGCCCATATCTTTTCATCCTGGTTCTGGATGAACTGCTGACAAGTGTAGGCGAGTGGGCCCCTCAGTTAGTGACAGCAGAGAGGAGATAGAGAAAGGACTAAACGACATAAGAGGAGCAATGGAAAAGGGAGGGCTAAAGATTAACATGAAGAAGACAGAGTATTTAGCTTTCCACTGGAGTGGTCAGGAAAACAATGGGGACATACGCTCAAGGGGTGAGCTAGTGAAAAAGGTGCAAGAGGTAAAGTACTTAGGATCAACATTTCAAAGCAATGGGGAGATAGACCTGGATGTGACTCGTAGAATCAATGGGTGGTGGTTGAAATGGAAACAGGCAAGTGGAGTCCTGTGTGATAGGAGGGTCCCAATCAAGCTGAAAGGGAAGTTTTACAGGACTGTGGTTAGACCAGCTATGCTATATGGGTCAGAGTGCTGGGCAGTGAAGAAAAGCCATGTAACTTGTGTACAAGTGGCCAAGATGCGAATGCTGCGGTACTCGAGTTGCGTGTCAAGAGCAGATAGAATTAGGAATGAGTATGTTAGAGGTAGCCTGGGGGTGGTTGACATTGCTGAAAAGATGAGGGTATGGGCACGTCATGAGACATGGTGAGGAGGAGCTCGTTAAGTGCATCCCAGGACTGCAGGTGGTAGGCAGCATCTGGGGCAGGGGAAGACCAAAGCAGACATGGGATCAAGTTGTCCGGAGGGACATGGCAGTGTGTGGGATGGACAGAGACCCGGTGGGAAACAGACGGGAGTGGAAGGCTAGAACTCGCAGACCCGACCCTGCCTCAGGTGGGATAAGGGTATGATGATGATGATGATGATGTAACTGGTGCCAAACATTTGTCCAGCAGGACATTTTTAAAATAACATTATGAATTATTTTTAATAATGCACATTTATTCAATTTTATTTTCTAGTCAGTTATAAACATAATAGACATATGTTATATATTTTTTTGAATATTTGCAAATGACCAATTTTAAAGAAAAGTCGATTTTGTATACTTTTTGAGCTGGTGCTAAACATTTGTCCATCACTGTATACCATAGCATTCACATCTCAGCTGCTTACATTCTATTGGACTTGTGCATAATGCATTTCAATGTATGCTTGAAGCTTGCTTCACTCATAACATAGTATAATTGTAAGGAATACTTATGCTTGGGGATTGTATTTTATTGTTAGCGAGTCTCGCTTCACTCTTCCTCCCATATAACACTAATAGAGTCTCGGGCTCAACTGCTCTCATAATTAATTCCATAAGGGCTTCCTTCAAAATTGTTGGAGATGGAGTGGTATCAATCACACCCACAGTAGTATCGTGATTAGCTGTTGAGCAGCTGAGTTGCATGGGGCACACCATCTCTAATCAGATCACCAAAGTTAAGCAATGCTAACCCAAGTTACAACCAACATGGGTGGTTAGTAGTGAACGTTGGGTGCTGCTGTTGTCCTCTTTCCCATTTCCTACTTACTCTACACCTATCTCCTCACCCACAAACAGCAGCTTTAGGGTTTGGCCTGTTATGACTGCTTGGCTTACTCCCCAACTCCTTAGCATAACATACTAACATAACATGTAAAACACTAGTTTAGGCAAAGTAACATAAAGGTATGAGAATAAATAAAAATTTTAAATTTATTCATCTATAAAACTTAATGTGTCATACCTTTAATTTTCAATTGCATCCACTACTGATTGCACCACAAGATTAGGATCCTAATAGCATTTACTGTCACAAAATGATATAATGATGCATCCTTACACTTGGAATGAAAGGAAGCGAGGGACAATGTGATCAAACTTGATTTTGCCTTTTGTACTTCCTGGCTAGTTACTTAATAGGGACAAGTCCGATATTTTTAACATGTTGACTCTTACTCAAATACTCACCCAATTAGGTCACCTCATTCACTTTCAAGATAGTAGAATGCTTTCTTGCTCGTTTCTTGCACTGAGAGCAAGCAAGGCCAAACCTGTTTGCTTTTGAAAGACTGCAGTGCACAAGTCTACATTTTATTGATGTGGCTCTTCCTCACTACCCAACACTCTGATCCATATGGCATAGCCGGCCAAACCACTGCCCTGTAAACCTTCCCTTTCAACTCCTATCACATAGGACTCCACTTTCCTGTCTCCATTTCAAATATCCCCCGTTGATTCTGTGGGTAACATCCCAGTCTATCACTCAATTGCTTTGGAACGGTAATCCTAATTACTTTAACTTTTGCAACTTCATCACCAGTTCGTCTCTAGAGAGCACGTCACAACTATTTTCCTGTCCTTCCCAATTGAGAGCTAAATACTCTGTCATCTTCATGTTTATCTTTAACAACTAGCTGATAGAGCTGCTAAAACAACTCTTGTAGCAGTAATCGGATTTTGAATTCGGAGATTAGTCTGATAATGATAAAAAACACAAGTACGGAAGCTGAGGTGAAATGTTGGCTCAGTAACTAAAATATTAGAAACTCCATATTTTAGATTTTATGAATTTCCCTTCTCAAATAGCCCAAAAAAACCTCTCCAGTTGTTCAAAATTTCAATCTTGAGGTGGATGTGTGTATCGCTTGTAGTTGAACATACCAGTTTTCGTCTGATATCTGAAGTTAAGCAAGGGAGCCCCAGCCAGTACTAACGTGAGTGGCTGATTGGTAAAACTTTGTACCGCTAATACCCAATAATCGTCGCATAAGTGTAATGTCTGTGCAGTCTCTTTTTTGTTTTTTTTTTTGTGGTGTTTTAGGGCCCTTCAACAATACTGTCATTAGAGCCCCATCCACTGCATAGTTCCAATGCGGAGACTGCACAGACTCTACACTAATGCGTCGATTGTTGGGTATTAGCGGTACCCAGTTTTCCCGAGCGGCCACCCATTTAAGTATCTGACTGACTGGGGTCAGTCCTGACTTGAAAAGGGAGGGCTGCTACGGTAAGTTTATGCATTGATGGAGTTCCATTACCCCAAAGGATTGCACATCTGGATTTGAATCAGCGATACATTTCATAATTTAAGAAAGGGACCATTGAAGCATTTTACAGTCATAAACACGAAATTATATTTCTGGAATGACACTAACGATTCATAAATGAAGAGCAAAAGCAAATGAGCATTCGGGATTCTATGACTGCAACATAACACTAGAACGTTAGGCAAATGGAACTTGCGTGGATGGAAAGTACAAAAACGTTTGGCAACACATTTTAAGGACGGTGTTACACTACACCAATTATTGCATAATCCCGCACCATTTTCTCAAGGATATGTTCGCAGGGTCGAAATATTTCCTGTTGGGAAACCATGGAAGCAATGGTGACGTAATGTTTGGGGACGAAGTAGCGAAAAAGGTACGTGAGTTTAAGTACCTGTGGGTCAGTATTCCAGACTATTAGAGCAGCAATTCTAATGATACCCAGAGGATAAATGTAGGGTGGATGAAATGGGGCAGGCAACTTGAGTCCCTTTTAATGGGAGTTCCCCAATATAGTTGAAGGTGAAGTTCTATGGGGCTGTAGGTAGGCCAGCTAGACCGTTAAAAGTCGCTAATGTCGCTAATTACTAATGGCAAGTGCGAAACGCGCATGCTGCAATGAATGGGTGAATGTCAAGAGCAGTGAAAATTACGGATGAGTATGTTACAGATAGTTAAGGATGGGGATATTGCAGCAAAATATTAGAGTAAATAGATTGAACCAAGGTTACTATAGATAAGGTTGGCCATTCAGAGCGTTAGCCAATCAAATTTATTTATGCATCTGACGTCACCGCGGGAGGACTCGCTGGTAATATACCATAGAGAAAGCATAATATTTTCTAAAATTTACACATTTAAGACAAGAAATAGCATTTTATCACCAATAAAACCGAATGAGTACACAAATAAACATCAACGGAGTCCTGTGTGATAGGAAGGTTTCAATCAAGTTGTAAGGGAAGTTTTACCGGGCAGTAGTTAGACCAGCTGTGCTATACTGTATGGATCAGAGAGTGTTTGGCAGTGAAGAAGAACAATGTCAATAGAATGCAACTACCCGAGTTGTGAATGCTGCAGTACATGAGTGGGGTGTCGCGTGCTGACAGAGTCCATAACGAGTACGTTAGAGGCGGCTTGGGGGTGGGAGACATTGCAGAGAAGATGAGAGAAAAGAGATTGAGGTGGTATGGGCATGTGATGAGAAGGGGGAGGAGGGGCTCACAAGGTGTATTCTGAGGCAGCGGGTAGTGGGTGGCATAAGGAGAAGGGGGAGACCCAAGCGGACGTGGGAGCAGGTTGTCCAGAGGGACGTGATTGCGTGAGGGGTGGATGAGAGCCTGGTTGGGGATAGACAAGAGTGGAGGATTAGAACCCACAGACCCGACCCTGCTGTAGGCGGGATAAGGGTGTGATGATGATGATATTAGAGGTAACCTAGGGGTGGGGGACATCGCTACAAAAGGAGAATAGGTTGAGGTGTTATGGACACATAATGAGAAGATGGGAGGAGGAAGAGGAGCTCATTAGATCCATTGCAGGAATGCAGGTGGTCAGAAGCACCTGGGGCAAGGGGAGACTGAAGTAGACGTGGGAGCACGTCATGCGTAGGGATATGGTGGTGTGTGGGGTGGATGAGGACCTGATGGGGAATAGATGGCAGGAGAGGGCTAGAACCCACACACCCGATGATAATGATGACTATTCATTTATTCAGTAGTAAAATATGTTGGATTCAAATTCTTATATATTACTGAATCTACTAATGATCATTTTTTGCTATTTTTCCATATTTAAAATAATTAGAAAAACGATCACCTTTATCAATACACACTGTACTGCATATCTAAAGTATGCCTTTAATTATATTACTTTTAATTTATTTGCTAGTAAATATATCAAATTTAATTTTTAATGTATTTTTCAATCTACCTACGATTATTTTTCCTATTTGTTCCCTTATTTAATACAAAATTCGGGAAACAATCGCTTATACAAAACCTGTTAAAATATATGGAAAGTATGCTCTTAAGCTACTACTTGCTCCCGCGATGACGTAGGGGGAGGAGCTAACCGGTGAAGAGCGAAATATTTAAATGAGGCTGAATGGCCAACCTTATCTACAGTAACCTTGGATTGAACAGGTATGTTGCATAAGGATATGGTAGTGTGTGGGGTGGATTCTTCCACTAAAGGGTTGTTGTTGTTTGTTGGAGTTTAAGGTCCCGTCAACTACGAGGTCATTAAAGACCCATCCACTGTATAGTTCTAATGCATATACTGCACAGACACTACACTAATGCGACGATTATTGGGTATTAGCAGTACCCAGCTTTCCCGAGCGACCACCCATGTCAGTACTAACTGGGCTTGCGTTGCTTAACTTCAGTGATCAGACGAGAACTGGTGTGTCCAACGCAACTCGCCGCTCCCTCCACTAAAGGGATAAGGGTATGATTGAGCGGGCATGTGCTTGTAATCAGAAGGGAAGAGGAGGAATGGCAATGAAGTAGTGGTGGATGTGGACCTAAAGGGGGTGGCAGAGAGGTCGCAAACCAACCCGCCGCAGGCGAGATAAGCGTGTGATGATGATAATGCAGTTAAGAACGGTTTGGCAAAATACCGGTAATTACTTACAACGTTACGGGCAATTACTCGCCCCAGAGCCAGCAGTTACGAGCAACGTTGCCCACAATCTCCCTAATGATGTTTTAATGAAGTTATATGCATGTTTTAAAACTAAATCCATATCCATTCAAAAGTCATGTTTTGTGGTAGTCCACATAAAATGGCTACCCATCTTATTAAAATTCTGGGTTGTTTAGTAAACTTATTGATCTTAATTTATGTCCTTCGTCTTCAGTTAACACTATTGTTGAGGACAAATTACTGTATTTTATTAAATAAGATTTTTTATGGTCAGAGAGCAACAAAGAGCAGAGGTTTGATTATTGCCACTCTGCAGTGAAAATTTTCAAAAAGAATGTGACCATAGGTTACTTATGTTAGAAATGTCAAGATGGTAGGCAAGCCACATTCATGGAAATGACAGCAGGTTATTAGGTGGTAGAAATTGCTCATCAAAACAGAGGAATTCATACAGAAAGTACACCGGCAGGTCGAATGGGATTGAGAAGAGACAGCTGATGCCATGTGGGACACGGTCGCCAAAAAAAAAAAAAACAAAAAAAAAACAAAATAGAAAATGTGGGAAAGTCATTTGAGGCCAGACAAATTGCCGCCCCTTGAATCAGAGCTCTGTTCGCGTGCTGTGTTCTCACACTTACAGCCAAAATGGCGCCCCCACATAAATGTCCGGGTTGCACCCCCCCCCCCCCCCATTAGAGCAGGCCCTCCTGGTAAAAAGGTGCAAGAGGTAAAGTACTTATGATCAGCATTCCAAAGAGAAGGGGAGATAAATTCTAATGTGACTCTTAGAATCAGTCGGGGATGGTTGAAGTGGAGACATTCAAGTGGTGTCCTGTGTAATAGGACGATCCCAATCAAGTTGAAAGGGAAGTTTCACAGGGCGAGAGCTGATGGAATTAGAAATGAGTATATTAGAGGTAGCCTAGGGGTGGTGGACTTCGCTGAAACGGATTAGGGAGAATGGGTTGAGGTGATATTGACACGTAATGAGGAGAGGAGAGGACGAGAGCGGTAGGTCCATTTCAGGTGGCAGGTGGAAGCAGGTGTGTGGGATTGACGGGGTCGGGGTGGGAGATAGGCGGGAGTGGAGGGCTGGAACCCGCAGACCCGACCATGCCGCAGGCGGGGGTAAGGGTTTGATGATGATGACAGGACCATTTACCGTATTTGGATGGCAAGTTGCAATATTACTTTCCAAGTCGGTCTCTTGTTGACAAAGTTTGGATTACAAATCCATTTCTTATTTAACTGGATGTCTGGCTTACAATTACAAGAAAAGGAATAGCTTATTGACATTGCAGGTGTCAGTATGCTGTGGTTGGAGATCCTAGAAATCGACTTAGTAGAGTTCTTAATTAAGTATGAAAAGGTATACATGTTGATATGCATGGAAACTAAATCCGAAGTGTGTTTACAAGCACTTGAAACAACTTAAGAGTCTGTTTGTCGACTGGTTTTCTGTGCTGGAGTTCAAAAACACGTTCACAGTCTTTGCAAAGTCAGCCGGTTCCTTAAAAAATGATTGGTTACTTGACTAGTAACTATTAAGTGCAATAAATCATTGATTTCATTCTTTATTGGCTGCTAAGTTTTATGTAACTTTCATTTTGTCAGTTAATTGTTTTACAATGAATTGGGTCATTTCAGGCGACTGTTTTCTGGGTAGCACTGCTGAAGACAATCGCTTGACTTTTTGTACCAGTTTGCATGACGCTTTAAGGAATTTATTTTTACTTTGTATTAGGACGGCAGCTGCCTTTTGCCTGTGTGCCATTGTTGGATCACAGCCTGCCATCAATGCTCTTGGTGAAGCCACCAATATTTTAGATCTAACATATGATTTTGCAGCAGACACCATTGTGTGGCCCACATCGAGGCGTTTTGAAGTAACCAAGCATTATGAAGGGGAAAGTGATGGAGGATATTGGTAATATGCCAGGTTACTTTTGCATGTTTGGTTAGTGAAAAACTATGATGACAAGGAAATTTACCATAGGCTACTTTAAAGGTACTCAGCACAAGAATTTTGTGCACCAGAGCATGGAGGTACTCATTTGGATGCTCCCATTCATTTTGCCAAAGGGAAGTGGGCTGTGGACGAGATTCCAGTGGAGCATTTAATTGGTCCTGGGGTTGTAGTGGACGTTTCAGAACAGGCCGCTAAAGATGCAGACACACAGTTAACTGTTGAAGATCTAATTAGGTGGGAAGAGAAACATGGAAGAATCCCTTTTGGCAGCATTGTCTTGATGTACTCAGGATGGGGAGTTTACTGGAACAATGCAAGTGCTTATTATGGGAGTGAGTTGCAGGAGCTCTTCACTTTTCATTTTCCTGGTAAGCCAATATTCATGGTTGATATTTACGGCCATTTTAAGTGGCAAAATACAATCAGACAGAGATTTAGTCAAAATTCACTTTAAAACGGCCAACTCGTGAGGCCCTTTGAAGACTCAGAGAAGGACAAGTCCTGAAATGTGTAAAATCTAGAATTTGATTTTCAGTGTGTGAGATTCGTTTGTGCACTGTGTCAGATATCTGTTGCCAGAATGCCACCAACATTCTAACGTAGCCTAGCCCAACCTGGCCTGAAATAGCCTACCCCAACCCAAACTGACGTACCTATATCAACCCAACTTAACTATTGCGAGACAATTAATCGAGATCAATTAATCACATACCTTTAATCAGCAACATGTTAATCGATAATATAAGTAACCACTATTGCAATTAATCACGAATGGAATGACAAGGAACAACTCAATCAATAACAATAACTGGTAATAATTTAATACTATTAACATGCAAGCAGACAACTCCCAATAAAAAGTAATAACAATTTAAAATTTGAAATTGTGTGATAAACCACATAAATAATTCATAATATATAATTCATCATACTGGCTGACAATTTTTTGTATGCATGCTGCACAGTCCCTATATTTTCTTCTCCCAATGGGTGGTTGTTGTCCTGCCAAGTACTGTTTCACCAACATGTCGTTTTTACTTTGCTCATATCTTATTTCATGAGGAGTTTCACAATTTTTTATTTGATTGAGTACTTGAACAATAGCTCTTTGAGTGCTCAGCCAAGATACCAAGAGGATACCTGCACCTTAATATCCACAGCTGGAAGCAGCCATTCACCATGAAGCAACCATCAACTCATGATTACTGTATATATAAATAAATCATTTATGTACCCTCCACATGACGTTCTGTTTTATCACTACATTGCATATGTACAATCCAATAATTATTGTGGATGGAATACCTAACAAAAAAGCATATCATGTCTGTTGCATTTTCACAGTTATAACGTCTATTCCCTTTGGTCCCCAACAAAGCATTATAACCATACCAGGTTTTCATACACAAAGTTTTTGATACAAATTTTTATATTTACAGCTGAACTTAGGCCTAGTTGATTTTTTTTAAAATAATTAAAACACATACAGTTGGGTCTCGTTTTATGTGGTTTCTTTTTATGCAATTTTGAAGTTGTGCAGTTTGCATTTGATTAAAGAAATTTGAGCAAATATGCATACTAATTCTAATTCCACTACACTGCAAGCAGCCTTATTTGGCCAATATGGCAGTGGAGAGACAACTCTCATTCCTAAATACATTACCATAAAACGCCCAAAACCCTAGGCTATAATTCTAATGGTCCCCATACAATACTAGCAATGGTGGGATTTCCTTTGAGGAAGCCCTCCACCTTACCCTCTCCAAGGACATTCAATTGCCAAATGGTCCTTGGTAAGAATGGCCAGTAGTATGAATCCGTCTGTGCCCTAATCTCCCACAGTTTATATGAATGATACTTTCTCCCCTTATACTCAGCCAGGGACACACCTCCAACCAGAGGTCCATCGCCACCCAGCAGTCTGATAAAAAGACTAATACTGTAAGATATATGCTGTTGGCTCAGTGTTTCCCACCCTAGTTCTCTAATCATGTCAGACACACTCTCCCTGTTAGAAAACCTGTGGAGTACAATTCTTGCCACCCTCCTTTGTATCCTTTCAATCTCCCAAGATAAATCCTGCCTGAAGGGAAGCCAAATTGGACTGACATACTCCAAAATTCGTCACGCCATTGAAAGATATGCTGGTTCTTTCACCTCCTTTGCGCTGCCCCCAAGGACCCTCCTAATCAGGCAGAAGAATTGACCAGCCCTCCCAACTAATTTACTAATATGATCCTTCCATGTACCTTGACTATTTAAAAGAATTCCAAGGTGTCTATGGGTCACAACTCTCTTAACCCTAACTCCACCTATAAGATATGTTCAAAAACCTCGGATATATTACTCGTTAATGAAACTGGTGTATAGCACTTGGGGTCTGCTGCATCCCCTGACTTTAAATTTGGCACTACATTAGCCAATTTTCATGATGATGGAACAATGCCCATGTCTAACAACTTTTTAAATATTTCCACTAGTAATAGCTAACTATCCCAGAAAGCTGCTGCAAAATATATGGAGAAATGCCATTAGGGCCTGCAGCCTTATAAACCACTGATTTCCTCAGTAGTTGCTCGATTCCCACCCTAGAGATAGTAACCTTGTACATTCCCCCTGGTGAATCACTATCTAGTACTGGCTGAAAGTTACTTCTACTGCTTGCAAAGCTTTTTGCAATAGCATCATTGAAAACATTGGCAATGATAAGACCATAGATACCCCCAGAACGCCTTTGGATTTTTCTTAAGCCTATCTCCCAGAATGTTTTCATGAAAATTGTTGTAAGCTTTCTTCATAAATGCTTTAACCATTTTGCAGGCCCCCTTATAAACTACCTCACTATTGGCATCCCTCCCTCTCCTAAGTGCATTCCTAGCCCTTTGCTGGTTTTGCAAAGCTACCTTCACCTCTTTAGTATACCATTCTGGAAAGGTATTATTCCATATGGTCTTAGTGGGGATAGCTAGTTGTGTGCCCACCTCTAGGAATCTTGGCAAAGATTCCTAGAGGTGGGCACAGTAGGCATTAGTAGTAATGGTATAAAAATCATTTAACTCATATTCTAGATATGATTGAAAATATTCCCAATTGTCCTTATTATATTGGTATGCCACCCTGTCTGGTGCCACATGTCTCAGTAACCTTTTCACTTTCTCCATTGTTTGTTTGTTTGCCTTTAAGGGCCCATCGACTACTATGGTCATTAGGGCCCGGAAAGACAATCATCATGTTGGGGGTGTAAATGGCCATCCCACCATGATGGCAATAAATAAGGGCAAAAGCCCACTAAAACGAATATGAATAACAAGGCAATAGCCAAATAAATATGGCAAATAACTACAGGCAAAAGCCAAAACAGACGTTAAAAATAAAAGCAGCAAAAGCCAAACAGACATAACAATAAAAGCAGCAAAAGCCAAAACAGATATAACAGAAAAGGCAGCAAAGGCCAAACTGGACATAACAATAAAAGTGGCAAAAGCCAAAACAGGCATAACAATAAAGGTGGCAAAAGCCTAAACACACATAACAATAAAAGTGGCAAAAGCCAAAACAGACATAAATATGAAAAGGCAAAAGCCAAAACGACCTCACTTTCTCCACCCTATCCCCTCCATAGTCACTAATTCCCTTAATACACTCTAGATTGGTCATTGAGCTGGACACATTTGTAAGTACTAAATTTAAATTCCTCCTTTCTCATGTGTGGGCATGGTCACAATCTGTTTCAATCCATTACAATACAGTTGCTCCAAAAAGAGATTCAGAGCTCATAATAACCTGGAATTGAAATTATGCTGCCTACTGCCCCAATCCATCCCTGGTAAATTGAAGTCCCCACCAAGAATTACTAGTGGTACCATTTTCCTTTGATATAGATGCTCCAATGATTGTGACACTCATCAGTGGGAGTGGATCATCACCTGGTGGACAATAGAAAGCAACTACGTAAATCTGCCCACCACGTGAGCCTGCAATATGACAACATACCATTTCAAATCTTCCTCATATCCCAATTCCCTAGAGCTTTCAAGGAATTTATCTATGGCTATAAAGACTCCACCCCCTCTGCCTGCTTCCCTATCCTTTCTCTAAATTACAAACTGATCTGAAAAGATCTCTGTTGATTTGATGTCTCCCCTCAACCAGGATTCAGTGTCAATTATGATATCAGAATCTGATGTGGCAGCAAGGGCATTGAACTCAACCACTTTATTGACTGTGCTTCTGCAATTCACAACAAGCAAAGTCAAAGGATCATTTACTGCTAAGGAATTACCTATCTCTCCCTTATTAATACCTTTCCTATTGATATTGCATCTTAACCTGGCATAAGATGACTTGGTACCTTTCCTAAAAAATCAGCAATAAAGTCCTTAATTTTTATTCCAATAATTTGAGGCAGCCCTGCATTAAAATGTAATCCATCAATAGTAAACCAATGTTGGAGATCTGAGAGCAGGGTGCCCAACGGTCTGGAAAACAGGGAAAATGCAGGGATTCAGAAAGTTCTTGAACAATTAATTTTTATTGTTGAGAAATTAATGTGCTTCATGGCATTATATTGTTCAAGTCAAGAATAAATGATAAAATATAAACCTTACAAATAAAACTACTTAAAAATTTGACTTTTTAATATAAAAAATTAAATCTCAACAATTAAAACAGTTGCAATTGTGTGCTGCATTGATGCTGATCTTAGCACTAGGCTGCACTGCACACCATAACAATAAGTCATGCATTCATTCGGTGTTTTTCAGTGAACAGCGAACACGTTTTTTCTTGTTTTGACTAGAGTATAGTGTATAGTATGTAATTGTGCTTTATCAATAGCAATCATTAGGTGATGTCGGTTTTTAATGTTGATTGGATTGACAAAGTGCTTAATCCAGAATGGTTGAAATGGCTAGTGCCTGTGAAAAATAAGCCGCATGATGCGAAGTGCCTACTTTGTGCAAAATCATTTTCTTGGAGCAACATGGTAAAGTGCGCTGTGATAAGTCATGAAAGCTCTGCTATTCATCAGAGAAATCTGCTTTCTTATTTTGTAAAGAAATCGGTTCCCAAAACCACCATTAACAGCTCTTCAAAACATGAACCAGTGAAGCAACCTGCAACGTCCTCTAAACAAGGAACGCTTTGTTTTATGTCTGACACAGCAGTGACTGAAGCTGAGTTGTTGTGGGTCATGCATTCCGTCATTAAAAAGAGTAGTTTTTGATCAAATGAGGGAATCTCGAAGCTTTTTTGTAGAAGGCTCCCAGACAGTAAAATCACGGAAGGAATGCAGTTATGCAGGATCAAGTCTGCATATCACCATAATTTTTGGAGAAACTGCATAAAAACTCGATGAAACTGAACATGTTGTAGCGTGTTTTGATGAATGTTTGAATTGATATATGCAAGAGAAACAGATGGATATTGTTTTGCATTTTTGGAATAGTGGAACAAATGAAGTGGTGAGCTACTATTTTGATTCAGCATTTTTGGGTCATACATGTGCAACAGATCTCTTGCAGGGTTTTTTAGAAGTTATCGACTCAATGTAAAAAAAAAACTTTTACAAATATCTATGGACAGCCCTAATGTGAACTTGGCTTTCTTAAAATTAGTCAAATCTGAGTTGAATCATGGTTAGGAAGAAAGCCCTGAACTTTTAAATGTCGGAACTTGTGGTCTTCATGTTTTTAATGGCACTTTCCAGGAAGGCCACAAACAGACTAAGTGGAACTTGGAAATGTTTTTGAAAGAGTGTTATCAACTTTTAAGAACTCCCCTGCTAGGCAGTCAGAGTTCATTCGAGGAACAAACTGTAATGTGTTTCCTCAGAGGTTTTGTATTTGCTGATGGCTGGAAAATGCATCCGTTGCAATGAGATTAGTTGAGATGTTGCCCTATTTACATAAATATGTTTTCAGTATCGAAACAAGTGTTAAAGCTCGTGCTATGGATGTAGTGAAAAGGGGGTTGGACGATTTGCTGTTAGAGGCGAAACTGAAGTTTTTCATTTTGATGGCTTCTATTATGGAACCATTTCTGACGATTTTCCAAACGTTGAAGCCAATGATTCCATTTCTATATGATGAGATTGTTGCTATTTTGTTTGATTTGATGGGACGTGTCATAAAACCCAAAAAAATGCCATCTCTGGACAAACCTTTTGATTTAACCAAAATTGAACTAGCAGATGATGAGAGCTTGATGGTTGCTTGGAAGACAGACGTCAGCATATCTGTAAGCAATGCGTTGAAATGCTCAAAAGCGTCAGAGGTTCAAAAAATGCAGTTTTTAGTCTAATGTCAGTCTTTTATAATAGGAGCAGTTACTAATCTTATTGAACGAAGTCCTTTGAAGTTCCGGTTGTCAAGGTCAGTTACCACTTTGTCACCCAAAAAGATAACCAGACATCCAAATAAATGCAAAGAATTAATGAAAATTTGCTTGGAAATTGTGCTTGTGGCAAATCAACTACTGAGCCTGATATGTGATAAAGCCTACAGACAGTATGCAACTTTTGTTGATTCATGTGATAGAAAAGAGCTGATGTCTTTTAATTTTAACAACAAACAACTGGACTCATTTTATTTTGAACACATTTCAAGCTACAAAGAATTATGGGCAGTTGTATGGTTGTTGCTCTGTTTATCTCATGGCAACACGACTGTCAAAAGTGGATTCTCAATTAACAAGGATATGTTAGTCCAGAATCTTTTGGAGGAGACTCTTGTTGCACTACAACGCGTTTATCAGGGGATATCTCCTGATGGAGGACTTGATAATTTTAAAATTGATAAGATGCTCATAGTAAATGCCAGAAGTGCTGGGCGCCGTTACAAGGCATCACTGCTTGATAAGAAATCAGCTGAGAATGATGCAGATAAAAAAAAGAAGCTGGAAAAAAAGCAAAAGGATGAAGAAATTTTGAAGCTTACAAATCAAAGAGAGTTGTTAGATCAAAAATTGAATTAACTTAGTGTTGTGCACGTTTTATTCCACAATCCATATTTTTTTGTTTTATGACTACAATATTTTCTGATCTTCTGCAGTATCATTTGTGAGAAAACCATGTGTGTGCTGTTGATGTGTATTGCCAAATATACTATGTACTGCTTCAAGAAATGGATGTTGCATTATATCTACCCTGGAAAAAAATTTAGTTACATGGGGAAAACACAGGGAAAATCACTTTTTGAAGAGTTGGGCACCCTGGAGAGACATGCTCTGTAATCTAGTAGTTTCACCCCAATAGCCTGACCTTCAGAAAACATCCTGTTATTTATCCACCTGGCCTTTGCGGTAGTTAACTTGCCTTTATCCTGTCATTCAACATCAGGACACAACATAATTAGCCATGGGCCTAAATCTTTTTATCCCCTTGGCTATATCCATAATTCACTCAAGGACTTCAACTGCAGGTTTATCAAGGGTTATGTCATTTGATCCTACCTGTAAAATCGTCATGGAATCCCCCCTTTCCCCTTTCATTATACTTTCAATCTTACGCTTTATGTCCTCCAACCTTGCATCAGGGAGAGAAGCAACAATAGCACACCCTCTCTCTAGCCCTTCTGGTAGTGCCCAGCTATCAACACCCCTTAAGTCTGTCCCCAAGTACAACAATGGATTTGCCAGGTAATGAGTTTTGTACCAATGTAGTGCCCCTTCACTAACCTCCACCAATCTTCCACAGGTAGAATCCTGTGGTAGAGAGGCAGGCATATGGCTATCCACTGCATCCCTTTCTCTAACCATCTTCCCTTGCAATCTGGTACAATTTGTTTATTATCCTGTTGCTGCATTCCCCTCTCCCCTTGAGACCCTTTGGCATTGGTCTGAAGGTTGCCTTATCAATCTTGATGTCCCCTTTGCTACCTGATGGCATCACCATTATTCTAGGTGAACTAAATGGGGATTCCATTGGAGTCCCCACCCTACACTTGGTTAAACTAGCTACTGGAGAGCTGAAGCTCAGAATAGTAGCCTGTAACATGCTGATCTCCACCTGGATGGGAGCGGCGAGTTGCATTGGACACACCAGTTCTTGTCTGATCACTGAAGTTAAGCAATGCAAGCCCAGTTAGTACTGACATGGGTGGTCGCTCGGGAAAGCTGGGTACTGCTAATACCCAATAATCGTCACATTAGTGTAGTGTCTGTGCAGTATATGCATTAGAACTATACAGTGGACGGGTCTCTAATGACCTCTTAGTTGACGGGACCTTAAACTCCAACAACCAAACAACAAATTCACCTGGATCTTATCAAGCTTCAATTTAAGAGCTTGCAGCCACCACACTCTGCAACTTTCTTTGGAGGCATAGTGATATAATCTCTGAAAGTAGTGCAATATCCCACAATAATGAGTTATAAATAACAGTAAGTGGTACCTAAAACACTTAAAAATGCACATCAGTTATTACAAGCACCCTTAAAATACAGCAAAACATGGTTATAACGTTTTGTTGGAGACCAAAGCAAGCAAACGTTATAACCATGAAAACGCTATAACCATGATATGTTTTTTTTTGTGTGCTTTTCCATCCATAATACCACATAGTGGGGGGGAGTGGCGACTTGTGTTGGACACACCAGTTCTCATCTGATCACTGAAGTTAAGCAACGCAAGCCCAGTTAGTACTGACATGGGTGGTCGCTCGGAAAGCTGGGTACTGCTAACATCCAATAATCGTCGCATTGGTGTAGTGTCTGTGCAGCATATGCATTAGAACTATACAGTGGGTGGGTCTCTAATGACCTTGTAGTTGACGGGACCTTAAACACCAACAAACAACCTCATAGTGGAAAAACGTCATGTTGAGGTACATACAGTAAATGATTTCCCTGTGTGTACAGTAATCAAGGATTAATGATTGCTTCATGGTGGGTGGCTGCTTCCACCTCTGGATGTTGTTGGTTTGCTGGTGTTTTAGGGCCCTTCAGCTACTAGGTCATTAGAGCACCTTCCATAGTGTATTTCCTATGCAGAGACTGCACAGATACTACAATAATGTGAAGATTTTTGTATAACAGCAGTACCCAGTTTTCCCAAGTGGCCACCCATGTCAGTACTAACTGGGGTTGCGTTGCTTAAGTTCAGTGATCAGACGAGAACTGGTGTGTCCAACGCAATTTGCCACTACCTCTCTGGATGTTGAGGCACACACATCCTCTTGGTATCTTGGCTGACCTCTACACAAGTTCATTGTAAATTGTCCTACCAACTCAATTCTAGGTCGTTTGTGTCATTACTACTAAAACCACACATTAGCAAGATTGAGTGGTCTGTTCATGTACAATGTATGTAATGCATAGCTTATGTTGTACATTCTGCACATATTCAACATTCCTAATCAGCACATGTGCAGATATGGGTTGGAAGTTTTTCATATCCATGATAGGATATGAAAAACGTGGCGGCAAACGTTATAGCCATGAAAGCAAACGTTATATCCGTGACCCTCTACCATTAAATAGCCATAGACTCTGCAGGGACCAGCCCAAACAGACACTATAGCTGTGAAAACGTTGTAGCCATGAACGTTATAAACGTGTTTTACTGTACTTTAAAATGTCATAAATAAAGTCATCAATTTAAAATGAACTTAAAAAAAATAAAAGAAACGCACACACATAGAGAACTACAACTGTGCAAATTCCTTTAGATTGTGCCACACCTGAAATTCCTTTAAAATGTATCACATCAATTACACACACACAGGAAATCGACAAATGTGATTGTCAATTTTATCCTTAACATCATTTCATTTTGCCAATGGTTGAGTGTTGTGGCGTCCTCTCATATCCACAGAACCGATGGCTTCTAATTGAAGCCCACATAATCGCCAAATTCACTTTTAACTCACTCCATGTAAACTGGCATATTCTGAATGACAAACAATGGTTGTATCATCACCCAAATTTACCTAAAAAAAAGCATACTTCAAACATAATGCATTTAATACTGTATGCAATGCATACACATAATACTGCAGTAAATTGAACATCTTTCTGTGTAATAATGAGATGCAGCTCATGCCACACCATTCTCCTGTCTTGGTCTGCATGTCCTTATACTGTCATTGCTGATTTCCCCCAGTTAAATAGCTGTCCTGTGCAGTTTGTGATCCCAATTCATTAAAAATCTTGATTAATTGAACTTTTGCCACTTCTGACCACAAGCCTAAACAACCACTCTTCCATCTAACGTTGCATCTAAATGATACACCAGTCATATGTGACTTACCTGCATTTATCACCTATAGTTCTCACATTAACTACTTTACCAGTCATGGACAGATATTGTTTACTCTCTGTTCAACATCTTGTTGGTTTTTCATGATAAACAATGTCCTCCTCATCTGAACTCATGATAGCAGCTATTTGCAATCTGTTGGTAAAACATTGCAGCATTGGTGTATGAAATCACACTCCTTTGGTTTAAGCACGACCCAGATCGATTGATGGCAGTGGACTTTGGCCACTGTTAAACTGATCAGAAACTTATCTCAGTTGCCTCTTTTAACAGCATTCTACAGCCCTTTAAATGTACTGCATTTTGCTATATCTAACTCCATTTGGGGTAAATGGTGGACTTGAGCCCCTCATATTCTTACATATTCATCTCTGTCCTGGGGCATGTCAGCATTATGGGCATCAAGAGGGTGGATGTCCATGCTGTCAGGTGGCACACATGTCATAATACAGACATTGCTGTTCCTTTCTCTGATGATCTCCCAATGGTGCAGCAGGCCATTCATGCTTAATGTCAGTTCCAGTAAAGGACATCACAGTTCCCTGGGCGTTCTCCTGCTGCAATTCACAGAAGGAGGAGGTTGTGTATCCCAATTTATGAATCAGTCACACTTTCCTCACCCACTTGCCCATGAGCAGCCTCCTTCCTGCAAGCAGCTTCCTTAAAGTTTGGCCTGTTATGGTTGCTTGGCTTACTCCCCAACCCTGTAGTTTAACATACTACTAACAATCCCACTTACTTCTGGGTGAGGTCAAACCATGATGTGACTGCTGATGGGAGCCCCTCACAGTGGGGCATATCCTTAGTCACAGTGAGGAATACCATCTTCCATCCCCTCTCCATCTCCCTTGGGGTGACCCCAAGATGGTTGAGAGCTCCCTTGTCTTTGTGAAAGACCTTTGTGCCTCACAAATTTCCATCAATTCCTTTGTTTTTATAACATTTTGGCTTTTTGCCTTTTATTCTTTTGTGAGTTTCGGCCCCTTTGCCTTTTAGCTCTGCTTCTTTGGCTTTTGCCTTTTATCCTTTGTCTGTTATGGTTTTTGCTTCTTTTTATCTTTGTGTCGTTTTTGGCTTTTGCCTCTTTATGACTTATACCTTATGGTTATTTTTATAGAAATAGTGTTGCTATATTAGGCTTTTGCCCTTTTCACCTTTACACCCTTTGATAGGCTGCCTGTCTGTTTGGGCCCTAATGACAATTGCAGTTTAAGGGCCTTAAAACTCTAACCCATACCATACCATATGTGGGAACAGATTGTACAAAAGGACATGGTGGGGATTAAGGATTGGAACTTGCAGACCCCCTTCCCATAACAAACTTAAAGTAGCCTAACCCAACCAAGCGTATCATAATGCAACCAGACAAATCTATTCTCACTAATGAAGTCAGAAACAGAAAAGTTCCAGTCAGATGCTTTTCACCCTGCCTATTTAGTAAAAAACAGGAAAATAACAGTGTGAAACTTGAAAAGCCAAAAATGCCACACTTCATAAATTGCTCTCATAAGATGACATGTCAGAACCAGTTCAGAACTTTATTATTAAAGCCTGGTTCCATGGCACACAACACTAGCAAATATATTGCCCGAGCAGGTAGCCAATTATGACGTCAACCACAGGCACTAAGCGAAATTGCACCTGTTATGGTTCTTCAGCAGACAAGAAATCATGCTAAGTTTAAATGTTTCTAAAAATGCCTGTGAGGTAGAATACAAAAAAAACACAAAAATCTAACAGCCAATAGAAATTCAAAGAGCAGACATTGTTAAAATGGTGATAGCCAATCAGATTCATGTGACAATTGTAAGCAACAGATTCAGTTATGACTACCTCCGAACTCCCTACCTCTCAACTCAACAACACTACCAAAACAGTGGAGCTCCTACGTCACCAGTTTATGTGGCATTTCATCTGCTCGTGTGTAATTCTCATCACTGTCATGTCCCATGGAACAAGGCTTAAACGTGACGTTATTTTCTATTGTAGTTGCTAAGGTCGACTAAATTGTTGTCATTTTAACTTGCCATCCTCACTCAAATAACCTTAATGCTCAACTCTTCACCAAATAAGACAGCACTATCCTCAAGGTACTGGGCTTTGATAAGGTTGGCCATTCTGCCTCATTTAAATATTTCTCTCTTCACTAGTTAGCTCCTCCTACGTCATTGTGGAAGCAAGTAGTAGCTTAAGAGCATACTTTCCATATATCTTACATGTTTTGTATAAGCGATAGTTTCCCTAATTTTGTGTTAAATAAGGGAACACATAGGAAAAATAATCCTAGGTAGATGGAAAAATACATTATATTTGCTAGCGAATAAATTAATAATAATATAATTAGTAGACATACTTTAGATATACAGTACAGTGTGTATTGGTTAAGGTGATCATTTTTCAAATTGCAGTAAAACCTGTCTAAAACGGGTTGTGTTTTAATGAAGTAAAGTACAAAAAAATATGATCACCTTTTATTAGGATGATCAAATTTAAAATAAAAGTACATAAACTAAAAAATTACTCTGCCCTCACACGGGCTGATCCAGAGGCGGATCAGGGGGAAGAACTTCAAAAAATTGCACCCTTAATATTTTTAAATATTCAGAATCCCTAAGTATAAATCCAGCTAGCAATTACAATAGGTCCTCCAGTGCCCCTTAGACAATACCCTATGTTCAGTGGTTTAGCCAACTGCAGATTGGACTGGCGGAATAGAAACAGGAATAGCAAATGCAAAAATGCTTTATCAGTTGCAGAGTTGAACCATGCATCAGTTGACGGATGTGCAGTGAGGCACAGAGAGGGGAGCCATGGCTGCATTCCTCCCCCCGTTCCGCCCCTGCCACCACATGTCTTTTAAAGTGCATTGTCGTTGCTTCACTATTGGGTAGCTCTGTGTGTATATGGCCGTAATGGTCCCTAGAACTTTGGTGCATGTACAGTCACACTCAAAATTAATGCCTGCATTGTAGTGTTATGCATAAAATAATCCGTCTTAGTCAGGCTATTTATGCTTTTCCGGTTTAGGGTAGAATTTTACCATAAAATCTCACGTAAAGTCTGCATCTCAAATATAGTCCGCACCCGTCTACAGTCCACATTAGCGATGGGTATGTTTCAAATATAGTCCGCACTTTAAAATTCCTACTGTAGCCAGTGGTGCAACTTGTAGGGGCAATGGGATCAAATGAATTTGAACATGAAATGTCAATTGCTCTGATGATGAAATTGAAATGTGAAAGATTTTATATTGCAATATTATACAAATAAGGGCGTACTGTGTAAAGTTGCATTGTTAAGTGTAATAAAATGCTCAGAAAATGAGGAGCAGTTTTCCTTGAGAACCCTTGGTTTCATTTATAGTCCGCCCTCGCATATAGTCCGCAATAAATGACCCTATGTTTCGCATATAATCCGCGGGCACTACGTGAGATTTTACGGTAAATGGGAAATCATTCCGTTGTGAAATTTATTTTACGTTTGGCCAGGTTTCCGGTTTATACAAGGTCCGGTTTAGGCAAGTTTTACTGTATTTTAAATAAGGAAAAAAACAAAAAAACAGTCATCATCATCATGTCTGCAGGTTCTAGCCACCCACTGCAGTCTATTCCCCATCAGGTCCTCATCCACCTTACACACATCACCATATCCCAATGCACAACTTGCTCCCACGTCTACTTCAGTCTCCCCCTGCCCCAGGTGCTTCCAACCACCTGCATTCCTGCAATTGACCTAACGAGCACCTCCTCCTCCTGTCTTCTCATTACGTGTCCATAACACCTCAACCTATTCTCCTTTTTTAGCGATGTCCCTCACTCCCAGGCTACCTCTAATGTACTCGTCCCTAATTATATCAGCTCTTGACAACCCAGTCATGTACCACAGCATTCACGACGCACTTCTTCATCACCGAACACTCTGATCCATACAGTATAGCGCAGCTGGTCTGACCACTGCCCAGTAAAACTTCTCTTACAACTTGATTGGGACGTTCCTATCACACAGGACTCCGTTTATGCTTATTTGTGTACTGATTTGGTTTTATTGTTAATGAAATACTTTTGCTTGTCTTAAATGTGTAAATCTTGGTCATTAGCATGCCTTCTCTACAATAGGGGTCTTCAAACCCCCAGGCTACCTCTAATGTGCTCATTCCTAATTCTATCAGCTCTCGACACGCCACACATGTGCCACACCATTCGCATCTCAGCTACTTGCATTCTATTTACGTGGCTCTTCCTCACTGCCCAGCACTCTGATCCATATGGCATAGCTGGTCAAACCACTGTTCTGCAGAACTTCCTTTTCAACTAGATTGGGATCCTCTTATCACACAGGACTCTGCTTGCCTGTCGCCACTTCAGCCTCCCCCTCCCCCATCAGAGTATCTCTCCATTGCTTTGGAACGTTGATCTTAAGTACTTTACCTCTTGCCATATGTCACTGTTATTTTACTGTCCTTCCCAATTGTAAGCTAAATACTGTACTCTATCTTCATGTATATCGTTAACCCTCCCTTTTCTATTGCTCCTCTAATATCGTTTAGTCCCTTCTCTATCTGTTCTTGGCAGTTACCCAGTTTTCCTACATCATCGGCAAATGCCAAGCACTAGGGGGCCCATTCTCCTACTCCTGTCTGCAGTTCGTCCAATAGCAGGATGAAAACGTATGGGCTAAGTGCTGAACCTTGGTGCACTCTAACTCTTACTGAAAAGCCCCCAGTATTCCCACAAGGTGCCCTTACCCTGGGTATGGAGCCATCATACATAGCCTGGACTATTCAAATAAACCCTTCTTCCATACCCCCCCTTTTTCGCAATACCTCCCAACTACCTTGGTACGTATTTACTACCACTTTATATAACTTTAAAACGAACAACTATGTCATTTGCGTTTGCTGATTACAATCCCATCCAAACATTATTTTAAATTGTATCGATTTTTTCAAACACCTTTATTTTTGCATTAAATTTTTTGCAGAACACGAAGTGGTTTCACGGAATACGCTTTACGAACCACTGCTCTACAGTATATTACCAGCGAGTGCTTCCGCGGTGACGTCAGAGGCATACTTAAATTTAATTGGCTATCGCTCTGAATGGCCAACCTTATCTATAGTAACCTTGGGCTTTGGGTACTGTTTAGCATAACTTATTGACACCTGGAATCATCTCTGCTAAGGACAGTGTTGATAGTTCAGTCCCTGACATATCTCCTTCTATTATGGAATTTTCATAGATATTTTAAAATACTGAGACTTTCTGACGAGAGAGCGACAGTGTGATGCCTGACAAATGACGAGTGTGTTAACAGAGTTAACTAACAAAAGTATATTTGTTTTATTCACAGGCTTCGATCCCAAGGCAGCGGAATGGCTTGTGGTTAATCGCTCGATTGTAGGGGTGGGCGTGGACACGGCTTCCATAGACTTTGGACAAACACGAGATTACCTGAGCCATCAGATATTTTCAAGAAGCAATATCTACGGATTAGAAAACGTTGCAAACGTCCATAAATTGCCAGCCACAATTCCTCGGCTCATTGTAATGCCAATGAAAATCAGGCGAGGGACTGGAGCTCCATGTCGTCTGTTTGCCGAATTTGGTACTACCAGTGGTAGTATCATTATTCGAAGTTCGGTAAATGATTTTAATGTACTAATAATTCTTTTTAGCCTCCTTATGGTTGAACATCTAAAGGTGTAATTATATTGAGAATATAACCATTTACAGTATGCAGTTGTCAATTCGCTGTTTAAGTTACTTGCCAGTATCAGATATGGTGGCGGTATGGCGCTTATTTGGTTTTAGTGACTCATGTTCATAATTATGCATTCCAACATATTGCTACTTTGGTTTCAAGGTTGATTTATGAACTGTAGATTTTGCATATTTCAGCCTTGATATTGTGCGAATACACTGGTACCTTGAGATAAGAGTCCCTCGATATCCAAATTTTTTAAGAAAGAAGCAGTCATTAGGTCATCCTCCTTGGTGGCGTAGTAGGTGGCGCGCTCGGTAACAACTATATCATACTGAATACTGGACTGAGGTGGGTTGGCTTCTGCCGGGCGAGAGGCCCCGAGTGTGACTTATTTGGATGAGAAGTAAAACTGAGGCCCCGTGTAGTGTACAATGGTATTTGCATGTAAGATTTTTTGGAGTAGGACCTCGCCCCCTGACGTCGGCGGAATCCCCCTTCAAAAAAAAAAAAAAAAAAAAACAACAACGAAAACAGAAAAACAAGGAACTAGTTTTGCAGTTTATGGATTTACATTATCTCCCTTTTGTCCATTCAGAGGGAGAAGATGGGTACCCGACCCGGCCATAGGCGGGAAAAAAGGTTAGGAATTGTAAGTAGTCACTAGGTCGAATTTTTTTTGCCTTGAGTTAGGGAAGGTCAGGGTAGGGTACCAATTTTGTCGCTCTGAATGGATGAATGGGTGACATATTGGACCACATTTTTTCGCAGTTTACTGCGGAACAAAACTCTTATGCTTATTTATCGTCGGTCTAGTATTCACTGGGGCACGTGCAAATGCCACCGTACCCCGCTTGGGACCTCTGTTTTTCTCACTCAAAGGAAAGCGCACTCGGGGCTTCTCCCTTGCCTGAAAGAAACCACATCACTTCAATCCAATATCGAACCTAGAACCACTGACGTTGCGTTGGACACACCATTTCTGGTCAGGACACACCTAACAGTGGTTCCAGGGTCGATACTGGATCAAGGTGGGTAAGCCTTAAATGAAAACCCCAGAGTCGGCAACCGTCAGGGATGCGTGAGCGGGACCCGGGCCGTTTTCATTAGGCGTCCGAAATTTCACTGTGGTAGGGACCTTTGCTCCCGTGGCAGATGGGAGCGGCGAGTTGCGTTGGACACACCAGTTCTCGTCTGATCACTGAAGTTAAGCAACGCAAGCCCAGTTAGTACTGACATGGGTGGTCGCTCGGGAAAACTGGGTACTGCTAATACCCAATAATCGTCTCACTAGTGTAGTGTCTGTGCGGTATATGCTTTAGAACTATACAGTGGACGGGTCTCTAATGACCTCGTAGTTGACGGGACCTTAAACTCCATCAAACAAACAACCCGTGGCAGATAATGCGCCAGGGTCTTCTGTGGAGTAGGCCGGCATATTCCTGCCCAGCCAATATTCCTGTAGGTGCCAGACACCTGGCAGGGTGCCCCAGTCAGAGCATGTTCAGAAAGAATAGGGACAAATCTTAGATTAGGAACGTGGAATGTGGGGACCCTTATTGGCAAAAGCAGTGTGATTTGTTAATATCCTAAAGCGCAGGAGGGAGCAGGTTGTCCATAAGGATATGGGTGTGGGGTGGACGGGGACCAGGTGTGAGATAGACGGGAGTGGAGGGCTAGAACCCGCACCCGACCCTGCCACAGACGGGATAAGGGTATGGTTATGATGGATGGTTGGATGGATTGGATGGGACCCTACCCTAGGCGGGAAAAGGGGTTGAGGTGGTTTTTTTGCTTGCTTTCTAATTAAAATTGTGAAATTTCGACCATCACAGTCAAATTCTGGAGCGGAAATGTTTGTAATTTAAGTAATTAAATTAAAAATTCATACAATTGTTTTCGGACGAACACTTGTAGGACCAACTGATGCCAAACGATTTTCTTGTCAGAAGAACGTAATAACCTTTAATAATTTCCGCCATATGCAGTTCTTCTTTGTTGCCAAAAATTAATGCCAAATGTAGCCAAATACTTAGAGCAATTATGGTCCATCAGATTTAATTAATGGGAAATCATTATTGAGTGATTAGCGCAGTTGACTCTGTCAGGACATAGTAAAAGATCGAACCTGGCCGAGACAGGAAGTGAAGCCCAAAGTGCACCTTTCTGGACGGTACTTTTCTGATCATATGTGTGGGGGAAATCAGATGGATTGTTGTGGATCGGCAAGGCCGACTAGATATTCCTCCAGTCTGTAGCAAATGGCAACCGCAGGGGCAGCTAAGCAACTGCTAATCCTTTTCCTCTCAATGTCAGGGTCGGGTACCCATCTTTGCCCCTCAGAATGGACACATGGGCAACCTACTGTATGGTGTTTTTACACATCCAACTGCTGACCAAAGCTGCAACCCCTAGGCTTATGGCAGTGGCGTATCTAGGATATTTTGCGCCAGGGTACAAACTATACGGCTAGCAACCCTTTGGAAAATGCACAACTAGGAACCTCTGCTGTCATAAATTGCATTGGGTATTTAGGTTAACAATTGCCTAAATGGTACTATTTTCTTGAAGAGAACCCCGGCACTCAATCCTTCCTTCGTACCCCGCGTTTCTAAGCGCCGGTTCTGCATATATTTGCAATTTGTAGTTGAAAACTTTACTGATGTACACTTGTTGGAGACATAAAGCAAACTGGAACTGGCCTGGCTGGACATGGATTGTTGCGGCCGTAAATGACCTTGCAATTTGGACTGAGTCCAAATGGACTCATATCAATTGACCTCGGGCCAAATGGATCAATCGTGTATGGCCACCTTTCCCAGCCTATGGCAGGGTTTGGCACTCATCTTGTCCCTCTTAGTGGACGCTAGGGCGATATATTGGACAGTGTTTTTCTGCAGCCGGTTGCTGACCAAAGCTGCAACCCCTATGCTTACTAATCATCAGTCTGCTGTTTGTTGTGGCACTCCACCAACGCGAAGGGCGAATTCCTACACGTGGAAATTTTAATTCATCCGCCCGTTCCATAGTACGAGCCCGCCTCGGTAGGGCAGTGAGTAGCTCGCTAGGTAACTGCGTCAGGTAACTGGATCGAGGTGGGTTGGCCTCTTTTGGGCGAGAGAGAGAAAGAGAGCGAGGACCCGAGTGCGCCTTCTTTCTTCTTTGCTATGCAACGGGTTGATGAGGCAAATTTTCCAGGTGTAGGAGTGCCCAAAAAACACTGTCCAATATATCGCCCATGTGTGCTTTGAGAGGTACAAAATGGGTATCCGACCCTGTCATAGGCGGGAAAAGAATTTGGAGTTGCTTGCCACCCGTTCCATAGTAAGGAGGGTTCTTTTAACCTGTTCTCGTCTGATCACTGAAGTTAAGCAACGCAAGTCCAGTTAGTACTGACATGGGTGGTCGCTCGGGAAAGCTGGGTACTGCTAATACCCAATAATCGTCGCATTGGTGTAGTGTCTGTGCAGTCTATGCATTAGAACTATGCAATGGACGGGTCTCTAATGACCTTGTAGTTGACGGGACCTTAAACTCCAACAAACAACAACAACAAGGGTTCTTTTACGTACCAGTATTGAACCAGAAATCGCTGACGCATCAAGACGGAGGAATCACTGACGCGTCAAGAACGCATGTCAAGGCATATCAAGGCATGTCCTACTGTGGAACGGCTGTTTTGTTATATTAAGGCCCACAACTACATTGATCAATATGTAGAATTCATAGAGGCCCTACATTGTTACATTTCGGTATCAGCAGTATCCAACGTTCCCAAGCGGTCCCCATCCTAGTCCCTGCTTAAGTTAGGACCTGCTTGTCCAGAGCAATGCGAATACTGCAACGGGTAGACGGGGCAATATCCCCAGGTGTGGGACCTCGTCGTCTGGGTGGATTGCACAACTCACATTACACCGACGATATATAAGCGATGCAGCTTTGGTCGGCAGCCGGCAGCCCCCTGCCATAGGCGGGAAGTGTTAGGTACTGCTACGTGGGGTGCCCGACGTCAGCTGCATGTCACGTCATAATCACCAATTCTTTTTCTGCTTATATTAGGGTCGGATACCCATCGGTTGGACGGGATTTTTACGCAGCCGGTTTCCGACCTAGTGCCACAGGCGGTAAAATGTCGTAACGAAAATGACGATGAATGCAATTCAAATGTGAATAAATTTAATCACACTTGTCACACCACCTGCAATTTCATTGTTGTTAGGGTTACAATGCGGAAATCAAATAAACAACAGCCGCTCGTCGTTAATTACTTTACAATCTTCCACTGGCCAATGGCGGTCTTAATTTACCGATCACGTGACTCGGTATGATAATTGTATATAAAATCAGCACTTTGTGACGCCAGTTTCGAGAATCTGCAGTATCATAACTCATCTTCAAATTTAATCTTCTGTTCTATGATGTTATCCAGGTGAGTGCGTTTTAATCATATGCATTGGGAATACCTTGTTTGATGCCCCCCTCCTCACCTTCGATAATTCCGCATAAGTAATTTGAAATATGTCATAGAGTGGACACCTCCCACAGCGCCTTGCATTTACTTCGAATTCGGCAAGAGGTTCGCTTGGGGCTTTTCTTACCAGAAAATTGGCGGAGCGGCTGTAATTTGTGTTGGACACGCCAGTTCGTCTGATCACTGACGTTAAGCAACACAACCCCCAGCTAGTACTAACATGGGTGGCCGGTAAGGAACACTTTAATATGCTGGATTGATTTCACGGTTTGGGGATTACGCCAAGCAGCAATAACAGGATGAACCCTTAAGCCTGCTTCACAATAACATCGGGAACGAGAACGGCAACGGACGGGAAAGTTGAAAAAATTTCAACTTTCCCGTTAAACGTAAGCCGTTTGACCAATAGGAGCGCACCTCCACCGCATGACGTACTCGTCGCCCCTCCCCTCTGCCCAAAACACGTTTTCCGTTGCCGTTCCCGTTGCTGTTGTGAAGCGGGCTTTAAGAGGCTGCTCGCAGGAGATGAGGAGGTAGGTGAGAGGAAGAAGAAGAGGGGAAATTTGCCAACACTCTGACCGACACAGCATAGCTGGCCTGACGACTGTTCTGTCTCCCCCACAATGGATCTCCCCCCTTGCCCCTGGTCACTAAAATTGAATGCTAGGTACTCTGTCTTCTTCATGTTCACCTTTAGACCCCCACTTTCCACTGCTGTCTTAATGTCCTGTAGGCCCTTTTGTGCATCCTCTTTGGACTCCTCCAGCTTTCCCACATCATCAGCAAATACCAAGCACTAGGGAGACCATTCCCCTACTCCTGTCAGCAGCTCATCCATTACCAGAGTAAATAAATATGGACTAAGTGCTGACCCTTGATGCACACCCACCAGCACGTTGAAACCTGCAGTGTTTCCCCATGCTTTCTCACCCTACTGATGCAACCCTCATACATATCCTGCACTATCCTAATATGGCCCTCATCAACCCCTTTCTTCCTTAAAACGCTCCACAGTACCTGTCTAGGGACACTATCATAGGCCTTCTCCAGGTCGACAAATACTGCATGGAGGTCCTTCTTTGCTACTCTATGCTTCTCTATCATCTGTCTTAGAATAAAGATTGGTTCCATGGTGGACCTACCAGGCATAAACCCAAATTGGTTTCCCCGGACCCTAGTTTGCTGCCTGAGACGGCACTCTATGACTCACTCCCACAGCTTCATAGAATGGCTCATTAGCGTAATGCCCCTATAGTTTCCACAGTCCTGGGCGTCACCCTTGCCCTTGAACAATGGAATTATCCAACTCTCTTGCCATGCAGATGGCATCCTATCACCTTGATCTAACTTATTAAAAAGCTTCCCAAGCCATTTGATTCCTGTGGTTCCCAAGGTGTGCCAGACATCGATGGGGATCTTATCTGGGCCTACTGCTTTGTGACATTTCATTTTGTGAAGGGCTCTGACGATTTCAGCCTCAATCACCCTGTCCACTGCCTGGGGAATGCTTGGGTTGCTTGCTGTGGCTGTTACACCAGTGGCCATATTTAAGAGGCTGTCATAGCATTCCTCCCACCTTCTGATCACCTCTGCTGGCTGGAACAGCACCCTACCATTGGTATCCTTTACTGTTATAGCCCTGGTAACGTCCTTACTCATTCTATGCCTGGTTTAGCCAGTCTAAAATCTGCTTTCTCTCCTTCCCTTGTCCCCAATTTTTCATATAATGCCTCATACTTCTGATACTTGACCAGGGCAATGGTCCTTCTGGCATTTTTCTTTGCCTGAACATAGTCTATCTTTGAAACCTGGTCCCCTATTTCCCTCCACCAATGGAAAGCTACCTTCTTTAGTTTGATTGCAGCTTCCACCTCCTCATTCCACCACCATGTCTGCCTACCCTGATAAGCTCCTCCTACTCTACCCCTACCTAAGAGAGCCTCACCCTGTCCCACATTGCATTGGCTGACCCATCCCATTCCCACTCAACCTGGCTGAGAACCTCTTCCTGGAATTCATCTGCCTTGGTGGGCAACTTCCACCACCTAATAACTGATTCTCCATTCCAGGTATGTTGCCTAACTGTCCCCTTCATTAGTAATTCTATCATGAGCAGCTTATGGCCACTCTCCTTCTGGAAATCCTCACTGGGTAGTGCCCAGCAGTCTTGGATCTCTGCCCTGTGCTGCATCCTAACCATGAAAAAGTCTATCTGGGAGCTCCCCTGTGGTGACTGAAAAGTGATTAGGTGCTTTTCCCTCTTTTTGAACCAAGTATTGGCCAATGCAAGGCCATGTGCTCTTGCTGTCCCAAGGACCTTCTGCCCCTCTGGGTTGATCATCCCATACCCACATCCCCCATGTACCTCTTCATATCCCAGACCATTGTTACCCACATGTGCATTAAAGTCACCCCCAATAATCAGACGCTCATTTCCCCTACCCTGTCTAATTGTACTGTTCACTGAGTGTACCAACTCATCAAAATCATTCCAAAAGGCTGTTTTTATGGTGTCACTCAGGCCTGCTTGGGGGGCATAAGCACTTATGAGGTGGAGCCCTATACCCTGCCAAACTACACAAACTAATATTAACCTACTACTAATTCTCCTAACTGAAGTGACCCCCTGCTGCAGTTCACTACTTAATACAATACCAACCCCATAATGTCCCTCTTCACTACCTGCATAGATGAGTTTGTATCCCTCCCCCAGGGCCCGTGACCTATTACCCTTCCAACGCGTTTCCTGGAGGAATGCAACACTGACCCTCCTAGGCTTCAAAATTGTTACTAGCTCTATAGTCTTCCCTGAGAGGGTCTCCAAATTCCACGTCCCTAGTCTAAGTCTACCCCCCCCTTATTTGGTGTGACAGCTCTGACTGGGGGCACCCCAGCCAGACGTCCAGAACCCACAGTGATAGTAGCAGGGCAACCTGTGAGGGGGTGCCATCCAACCCCACAGGAGACACTCATTAGTGGACTAATCATTGCCAAGTGAGTGGAGGTCTCACACTCACCTGGCAGTCCCTTCACAACTTAAAACTTATCACTAAACCAATAACTACTAACTAAAAAACCCATAAACCACAAACCAATAACCAATAAATTACTAATAAAATAAAATATGTAAATACAGGGGTGGGTGCAGCATGGTGACTGCAGGAGCAGGCGCCCTGCTATGCTGGCTGATGCCAAGATTGATGGGGAAAACGCCATGAGGTTAGGCTTAGAGAGCCCAACCCCAAAATCACGTTCTCACCACCAAAGCACCACCTCACCCACAGTCCTACCATATGTGAGACCTCCAGGTCCTGCCTTGCAGTTGGGTGGTCCTATCCCCACCAACGGCACCAAAAATTATTCCCAAATTCAAAAAGTTTAGCAGCCGATAAATGCACAAACAATACCTATGCGCCACCTAGCGACTATCCAAGGCAAGGCAGACTCCGAGTTCCAAATATGAGTAATAGAAATAGTCACACCTTATAATAAACCCTTGCCCTTACAACAGCTGCATGCTGGGAGGCAATGATCAAGCAAAACTTTGACAAAAGATTTTGTCATGAC
>JAAFCE010004209.1:23983397-24048518 GCA_013389805.1 Trigoniulus corallinus | reverse complement strand
GGGAGGCAATGATCAAGCAAAACTTTGACAAAAGATTTTGTCATGACAGACTATTACCTAAATCATGGAACACCCTTCTTGGCACCTCCTAATATTATGCAGGAGGAATTGCAGCAGATGTCAAAATAGGGGTCTATGCTGGGGATTTGCCTAATAAACAAAATACAAATCACCATTTTGCCACCTGGGGAGCACCAACAGAAAAATGGCACTGGAAGTTCATGGAGGTCCCTACATTCGTACAACCTGCTCAACCCTCTGCTTAGTCGTTCCTATCGCCCGGTGGCTCCTAAACTTAACACGCACATGACTTCCTCAACACGATCTGTTAATGTTCTTTCTTTGGATTCTGTTTTGCCACGCATCTTTTTCTGGGTTCCAACGGCGACAGGAGCAGCCTACTGCATTGGACACCAGTTCTTGTCTGATCACTGATGTTAAGCAATGCAACCCCATCTAGTACCGCAATGGGTAACAGATTGAAAGAAACTGGTTACCGCTAATACCCAAAAATCGTCGCATTAGTGTAGTGTCTGTGCAGTCTCTGCATTAGAACTACACAGTGGACGGGGCTCTAATTAACTTGTGGTTTAAGGGCCCTAAAACACCAACGAACGAAACCAACCGAACAGCGATGCTCGCCAAGGCCGTTACTGCTATGCTGTCTTCAACTTGTTCGAATCCGCTGGCGTTGTCCACTCACCCCCAAATTAATTTCCATTTGTTGTGGACCCGAAGGGGCATTACTAACCAATTTCGGAAGCACTGCTCTATCTCGCTTGCTGGCAATAATCTGCATCCCCTTTAACCCTTGTGTTACTACCCAAAATTTTCCACACAAGTTGCTACCTGGGTACATGTGTACCCCATTGCAAAATGGCATTACTCTGACCCTGAAGATGCATTAGTGGCGACATCTATTGCTTTATTTATTGAAGAGGGGGTGAGGAGGAGCCAGCAGCAATTTCAGGATGACCTACAGGTACCCTTAGGGGTACCTTTTCATCTGTGAAGGCCACATTGGTAATTTGATAAAATTGCCAATTCAGAGCATGCTAATGCAGGCAACCTCTTGCATACAAACTGCATGGATTTCTGCAGTGACTACACCAGCAACTACTATTACTACTATTCAACATGCAGGAGTGGATCCATAGGGGATCAATTCAGCAATTGCACCCCCTACCCTCTGTGACTCAATTCTAATTCTAATTTAATTCACTTCAAGCAGCCTTTTTGGCCAATATGGCAGTGGAGAGACTAATTCTCAATCCTACTTATGATAACATAATACTCCTAAAACCCTAAGCTATAATTCAGGAGCCTCCCCTAATACAATACTAGCTACTGTTGGATTTCCTTGGATGAAGCCCTCCACCCTATCCTCATCAAGGCTATTCCATTGTCGAATGACTCTTGGCAAAAATGACCAGTAGTATGAGTCTGTCTGTGCCCTAACCTCTTTCAATTTATATGAATGATCCTTTCTGCCTTTATACTCAGCTGGGGACACACTTCCAGCCAACGGTCCATTACATCCTAGCAGCAGCAGTCTTATAAAAAGGCTAATGCTGTGAGATAATACACCTCTGGCTTAATGTATCCCACCCTAGTTCCTAAATCATAGCAGATACACTCTTTGTGGGAGAAAACCTATTAAGTACTATTCTTGCTGCCCTCCTTTGGATCCTTTCAACCTCCCAAGATAAGTCCTGCTTGAAGGGGAACCAAATTGGACTGCCATACTCCAAAACTGGGCGTGCCATAGAAATATATGCTGTTTCCTTTACCTCTTTTGTGCTATCTCTAAGAACGCTATTAATCAGACGGAGGAATTCACCAGCCCTCCCAATCACTTTACCAATGTGATCCTTCCAATTACCCTGACTATTTAAGACAATTCCCAGATGTTTATGGGTTACAACCCTATCAACCCTAACTCCACCTATGTGATAATCAAATTCAAGTAGCTTTCTAGATCTGGATATTGTTAGGATCCTACACTTCCTCAGGTTTAATGGCAATTCCCATTTTACACACCAATTGTAAATCCTATCTAGATCCTGCTGTAATTTCACACAGGATGATAACCCATCATCTAATACCCAAGCAGCACATGTGTCATCTGCAAATAGTTCAAGGAAGGAATTAATATCAAGCCCCATATCGCTCACATAGAGAATGTACAACAAAGAACGTAATACATTTTCCTGAGGGACCCCTGACGTGACTGGTTTCCACTGAGATGCACAATCCTTGAAAATGACTCTCTGTTTTCTATCAAGCAGATAGGACCTTACCCATTGAACAACATTTCTATGTATCCCTAAGTAGGACATTTTTGAGACCAGATTATCATTGGGCACCATGACAAAAGCCTGTTCAAAGTCCAAGAATACAATATCAACCTGCTTTCTTCTATCTAAAGCCTTTTGAACATGCTTCATCAAGCAAGCCATTTGGGTGTCGCATGAACTGCCTTTCCTAAACCCATGTTGGTTATTTCTAAGGATGCCCTTCCTTTCCAGATATCCCATTATAGATGAGAATAAGATGTGCTCAAATATCTTGGATACAGCACTTGTTAATGAAACTGGTCTATAGCACTTAGGGTCTGTCATGTCCCCAGACTTGAAAATGGGCACCACATTTGCCAGTTTCCACGATGCTGGAACAATGCTTGTGGCTAATGACTTTTTAAAAATTTCTACCAAGTAACAGCTAATAATCCCAGAAAGCCATTGCAGAATAAATGGTGAAACACCATCAGGGCCCATGGCCTTATATACTGGTAATTTACTCAGTAGCTGCTCAATTCCCACCCTAGTGATAATAACCTCATCCATTCCTCCTGGCAAATCCATAACAAATTCTGGCTGGGAGTTGTTTCTACTGGTTGCAAAGCATTTTGCAAATGTATTATTAAAAACGTTTGGCAATTATGAGACTATCCTTGACTAAATTTCCTGACCCATCCTTAACCACTGTATCCCTATCTCCCTCCTTCCTACACCTCTTTATATATCCCCAGAATGCCTTTGGATTTTTCCTAAGCCTATCTCCCAAAATGTTCTCATGAAAGTTCTTGTAAGCTTCCTTCATGAACCCTTTAACCATTTTGTGGGCCCCCTTATAGACCGCCTCACTATTGACGTCCCTCCCTCTCCTAAGTGCATTCTTAGCCTTTTGCTGGCTTTGCAAAGCTACCTTCATATCTTTAGTATACCATTCTGGAACAGAGTTTTTCCTTATAATCTTGGTGGGGACAGCTAGTTGTGTACCCTCTTCTAATAGGGCTAGGAATCTATTCCAATATTCCTCAATGCCACAGGTATTAGCAATGGTGTAAAAATCATTTAATTCATATCTCTGATAAGACGTGAAATACTCCCAATTAGCCTTATTATATTGGTATACCACCCTCCTTCCTGCCACCCGTCTAGGTAACCTTTTCACTACCTCCACCTTAACCACTGCCTGATCACTAATTCCTTCAATACACTCTACATTATTTATAGAGTTGGACACAGTTGTGAATACTAAATCTAAAATTCCCCCTTTCTTGTGTGTAGGCATGGTCACAATCTGTTCCAATCCATTACAGTACATTTGATCAAAAAAGAGATTTAGAGTCCCTGATAAACTTGAATTTGTATTGGGCTGCATACTACTCCAATCCAACCCTGGTAAATTGAAGTCCCCACCAAGAATTATCATTGGGACATTTTTTCTTTGATGCAGAAGCTCCAGCGATTGTGATAGTCTGATCAGTGGTTGTGGATCATCACCAGGAGGACGATAGAACCCGACAACATAAATCCCCCCACCACAAGAGTCAGCAACACGTCAACATAGCATTTCACAATCTTCTTTATAACTCAATTCCCTAGAGCTTTCCAGGAATTTCTCTATGGCCAAAAAGACTCCACCCCCTCTACCTGTTTCCCTATCTTTTCTGTAAACTATATACTTATCTGCAAAAATCTCTGCTGATTTAACATCTCCCCTCAACCAGGATTCAGTACCAATTATGATATCGGCATCTGATGTTGCAGCCAGGGCATTGAACTCAACCACTTTATTTACTATGCTTCTGCAGTTAACCACAAGCAAAGTCAATGGGTAAGTTACTGCTGGAAGCCTACCTACTCCTTCCTTATTACTACCTAGTAGCCCTTTCCTATGAGAATTGTGTTTTAGCCTGGAATGAGATGACCCAGTACCTTTCCTAAAAAATCAGCAATAAACTCATTAAATTTTGTACCTATCCTCAAAGCAGCCTTTGCAATGAGATGAAATCCATCCATAACAAACCTCTGCTGGAGATCTGAGAGACAAGCCCTATAAACAAGTAGTTTTGCCCCAATAGCTCTACCTTCTGAGAATAACCTATCATTTATCCATTTGGCCGTAGCTGTAGTTAGTCTTCCTTTATCCATTTGGCCGTAGCTGTAGTTAGTCTTCCTTTATCCATTTGGCCTTAGCTGTAGTTAGTCTTCCTTTATCCATTCTCTCAATAATAGGACACACCATTACTCTAGCCTTAGGTCTGAATCTCCTAACCTCCTTAGCTATATCAATAATTCCCTGAAGAACTTCAATAGCAGGTTTATCCTGGGTTATGTCATTTGACCCTAGTTGTAAAACTGTCATACAATCTTCCTTTTCCCCTTTCAATATACTGCCAATCCTATCCCTTATGTCCATTAATCTGGCATCAGGGAGAGATGCAATTCTAACACATGCTGTATCTTGCCCTTCTTGTAGTGCCCAAGTATTAACACCCCTTAAATCTGTGTCCCCAATAATAATGACAGATTTACCAGGTAAAGAGTGTTTCACCACCATAGCACCCCCATCACTGACCTGAGCTAACCTCTCCAAAGTAAAATCCTGTGGCATAGAGACAGGCATATTGCAATTCCCTGCTTCCTTTTCTTTAGCCAGCTTTCCATGCAATTCAGGAGTAACTTTTATACCATCCTGCTGCATTATTTCCCTCTTGCCCTTAAGAGCCTTAGGTGTTTCCCTCATGGATGTCCTATCTGTTTATAAGACCATTTTGCCACCTGATGCCATCACCAATGTACTAGGTGAACTTGCCGATGGAGTTGAAGAACCTGCACTACCCTTGGGTTTCCCAGCTACTGGGGAACTTGGGTTCAAGATGGCATCCTTCAACATACATATCTCAGCTTTCATCTGAGCCAGCTCTAATCTTAAGAGCTTGCAACCCCCACACTCTGCAGCTTTCTTTGGAGGCATTTTAATATACTGAGCTCTCAAAGTAGTGCACAACTTAACTAAATAAGTGATATAAATATCAAAATGGGGTCCCTTAAACAATTTAAAATGCCCAACAATTTTATAAGAACACTCAACACCTATAAACTATAAACCAGAGATCAATAGAAATCTTTTGTCAATAAAAACCAAACATTCAACTAGAAAACAAAAACGTTACAAGAACCACTCCCTGTTACTTGGACAAGTCCGTCAGAAAAGTGTGATGAGTCACCTCACGTGACTAACACTGGTAAGCAACACTAACACACAAACTCACAATCACCACAATCCCTAAAATACAATAGCAACAACAAAGACAGACAACCCAAACTAATATTTTATATAAAAAGGATCTTAATCAATATAACATCTTAGTCAATATAATATTATAAACCCAGACACTTTAAATATATTAAAAACACAATAAGGAAAACTAAATAAAAACATTTCATTAGGTTAAGCCTAAACATGCAAAAAACACACCACGTGGTGACTCCTAGGACAAGTACAAAAAGAACTTAAAATCGTCAGGAATCCCGTTATAACAAACGAAATCTAAAGAAAATTGTTAAATCTATCCAAAAGAAGATATTCCTAATATCTCTCTACAAAAAAACCCCACTAAAAACGATCAAAACTAACCAAAATTAACCAAAAAATTCTCTTACCAAGCAGGAGTTCAAAACAACACGTCCACACTCCAATGCTGCCAGATACTCAGATCAATCAATGGGACACATATTTCAACTAATGAGGTATTTTAGCATTTGCTATTCCCACATCTACAGTATACTGCCAGTCCAATCTGCAGTTGGCTAAACCACTGAGCATATCAAAAAGGTGCACCCCAAATATTTTTAAATATCCAGAATCCTTTTATTATAAATCTAGCTAGCAATTCCAATAGGTCCTCTCCTGCCCCTTAGATAATGTCCTATCTTCAGTGGTTTAGCCAACTACAGATTGGACTGCAACTGTTGGGCTGGCAGTATAGAAATGGTGATAACAATGCAAAAATGTGCCATCAGTTGTGCCCCATTGAGGCACTGAGGTGGAGCCATTGCTGCATTGCTCCCCCTCTGGGTCTGTCCCTGGGACATTGTCAAAGGGGCAGTAGAAGACCTATTATAATTGCTAGATGGATTTATACTAAGGGATCTTAAATATTTGAAAATAATTGGAACACACTTTTTTGAAGTGCTCCTGCTGATCCGCCTCTGGATCCAGCCCTGTCAACGTGATATACATGGACATATAATCGTTGTTGGTTCATCATGCAGCAACTAATAAATAGAGAAGAAAGACTTGAAAATCAGGTGTAAGATTTCAGAAGCCTATTTTTGCAATGACCATTCTTTGACATTCTGTTTGTAAAAATTTTCCACAATCTTAAGTAACAGGACATCCTTTGACATATTTTTAAGGATACAATAAACTGCTACAATTAAAACATAACATTAGCTTGTTTCATCGATTTAATGAATTTATACCATCTGTAATATTCCTATGGGTACACGAGTACCTGGTAGTAACAAGAGGGGTATATCAGTTAAATGTCATATCAATTAATATTCTTTTGTTAAAAACAAACATAAATACACAAATTCATTCTAAACTTCCCAAATAATGGGGATCTGGTTGGAGAAAATGATCCTCCTCAAAGAAATTTGTTAGCATCAATGCAAAGTCAAAAACGGGTACATGTGTACCCGTAACACCTGACCAGCTTTTTCTCTCTTCTTTATGTAACATGTCTATTCCACTTCAATCCATTCACTCTCATGTTTAACGCCATATCCGAAACCCCAAATTACACCTAATCTACTCACTCCTAAATCTAGGTGCCCTCGATACCCATCCCATATACAGCAGCATTCACAGTTTAGCTACATGCATGTTGTCATACCTGCTTAATCGCCGCCCTGTAAGAACCTCCATTTCGACTTTAGCGGGACCCTCCAATCCCAAAGAACCCCACGTGCGTTGCACACACCAGTTGTCGTCTGATCACTGAAGTTAAGCAACGCAACCCGAGTTAGTACTGACATGGGTAGCTGCTTGGGAAAACTGGATACTGCTAATACCCAAAAATCGTCGCATTAGTGTAGTGTCTGTGCAGTCTCTGCATTAGAACTACGCAGTGGACGAGGCTGTAATGACCTTGTAGTCGAAGTGCTCTAAAACACCAACAAACCAATTTCATTGATCTTATGGTTCACTCCTGAATCTCTTTCGCCATTTCTTCTGAAACACTGATCCTAGCAACTTCAACTCCTGCACCTTTTTCACCACCTCGCCTGCACAGGGTGCAGTCCGGCGATAAGTAAGCATAGGGGTTGCAATGTTGGTCGGCAACCGGCTGTGGAAAAACACTGTGTAATATATCGCCCTTGTTTCCATTCAGAGGAGCAAAATAGGTACTCGACCCTGCCATATATCCGGGAAAATGATTAGGGGCTGCTTTTTGCTACCCGATGCATAGCAGCGAGAGTTCTTTTACTTGCAAATGCTATGGTACACGACACCTCTCATTAGAAGGAAAGCGTATTCGGGGATTTTCTTTAGCCCGAAAGAAGCCGGCGTACCCTGGAAATACTGACAATGTAAATCGAAAAGTCGCTGAGGCAGGTCTCCTCATGGAACGTGTTAATTGACAAAATTGCCTGGTAAAGGAGCTAGCCCCTGGTGTCGATGATGGGAAGAAAAAAATCGCCCAATGGGCAATAAGGGGTTTTTCAGAAGTAGGTTGACAGCCGGCCGTGTTCAACTTCGCTCTGGTGTGCGTCCCCAGGAAAAAAGGTTACCAAACGATTCTAACAAGCTTGAATTTGTTTTTTCGTTCAGGATTCTTGAAGCCTGGATTGGTGGTGGTGTGGCGTTATTCCTTGCACTGGGGCTTGTGCATGGACACCCGAGTCCATTGATTGACCTCACCTATGAGTACTTTAACCTCACCCCTACATATCCGTCTCAGACAACTTTTCAAATTCGTAACGTTCAAGAAGTCCAACTGTCACCAGGACTAAGGTAGGATTTTAAGGTAATAGTATGTCTTGTTGAACCTTCTGTGATTCCAGAATCTTAAATAACAGGTACAGAACTGAGGATTTCACAATGTCGGAACATGTTGGAACCCACATGGATGCTCCAATTCACTTTTTAGGCAGTAACATATCTGTGGCCAGTATACCAGTTGAGCAGTTAGTTGGGCCTGGGGTGGTTATCGACATCAGGAAAAAGGCCTCCAAAAATCCAGACGCCATGGTAGAAATGGAAGATGTTATCTCGTGGGAAAAACAATATGGCCGAATACCAGAAGGTAGCATTGTGTTGATGTATTCCGGTTGGGGCGAGCGTTCTAATAACCTGAGTGCTTATTATGGCGGCTCGGATCCCACTAATTTACACTTTCCAGGTAAGGGCCGTTTCATTTTGTGTGAATAAAAGACATTGATCTCTGATTTCATATTGGGTCTCTTAGGATTCCATGATACTGTGTGCGAGTGGTTGGTGTCACAGAGGTCAATTGCCGGCTTAGGTGTGGATACCCTGTCTGTTGACCCGGGCATTTCACCAAGTTTTTCGTGTCATGTTCATCTGTCTGCTGCCGGTCGTTACGGATTAGAGAACGTTGCTTATGTGGATAAGTTACCGTTAAAAGGAACAACCATTAGGGCATTTCCAATGAAGATTAGAGGTGGAACTGGGGCACCTACCCGGATTATCGCTACGTTAGACCAACCCCGACTCAAGTTGTAAAAATTACCCAAAATCAGGTAAGGTGACCTGGAAGCCATATTGAAACTAGATAATAAAATAATCATGCACTCATAAAATGGTTTAATCCTCCTATTATCTTCGGGTCATTATGACCCGAAATAATTTTCAAAATTATGTAACTTTTTTTGCAGTTATTGCTGATATATCTTTTTTTCTGACATTATCTATCTATTGCATTTTAACCTTATGAAATGGTAAAGTAAGTTTAAAATTAATTATATACTGTTGCTGTTAACTTTGTTACACTTGTATTCCTTTGGGTCTATATGACCCATATGCAAATATTGAATCAATCATGAAAATAAATATATTTTGAGTGATCATATTTTTTTATAAATAATGATTTGATAATTAAATTGGTCGTTTATATATATATAAATGGGAGTACATTTCCAATGCCATGTATCATTCATGTCCATACTGTTTTGGAGTTATATGGTGGAATGGAAATGGGTTTAGTATTTAGTTCTTGATCATGTTTCAACATGATTGGAAGTGAAGGTATAAAAGTAAGATTGAATGCAAGCAAGCCACAGTTAAGCTTATTAGTTTCAGAAGTAAAGGAGAATAATTTTGGATTTAATTTTTGTATCATTTGCTGCAATGGATACTGAGCAAAACGTAGATGATGACATGGAAGCATTGGAGTATCCATCTGATAGTGAAGAGAACATATCAGAGGATGAAAATTATACTAGTGACTATAGTGCATTTCAGTCTTCAGAATCAGAGGATATATCATCAAAAAATGAGGATGAAGAGTCCAATACATCAAATGTGGAAGTGTTATCAAAGGACAAAAAAATCTTGTAGAATACAGAGCCAATTGTGCATCATGGAAGAGCTTCCAAGTCAAATATTATGAAACTCATCCCTGGTCCAAATAGATATGCAACATCTAGGATAAAGGATATAAAATCCTCATTTCAAGTTATCATGAATGCAACCCTTCAGAATATAATTTTGAAATGACTAATATCTAAGGCGCATGGGGACGCATGGGCGCTAAGGTGCATGGTGACAAGTGGGAGAAGTTGGATGAGGTTACACTTGAAGCATATATGGGTATTCTATTACTAGCTGGTGTCTACAAATCTCATGTTGAATCTATGACAAGCCTGTGGCATCCAGAAACAGGAAGGCCAATTTTTTCTGCTACAATGTCACTAAAGAATTTTTATTCCATCTCTCGTGTTTTGCGTTTTGATAACAAGTCCACTCGGCAGGAGAGAAGAGAAAATACCAAACTTGCTCCAATTAGGGAATATTGGGAAAATTGGAATGAAATATTAGCAAAATTATATAATCCTGGACCAAATGTGACAGTGGATGAACAGTTGGTGGGGTTCAGAGGACGCTGCCCTTTCAAACAATATATCCCAAGCAAACCAGCGAAGTATGGGATAAAAATTTGGACTCTTTGTGATAGTGCTAGTTCATATGTTTTGAAAGCACAGATTTATACTGGAAAGCGACCTGGTAAAGCAAGAGAAAAGAATCAAGCTATGAGGGTTGTCTGTGACCTAACATCTGAGCTAAGAGGCCAGAATGTAACACGTGATAACATTTTTACATCATATTTATTGGGACAAGCACTACTAAAGAGAAACCTTACAATTTTGGGAACTATTCGAAAAAACAGAACTGAACTGCCACATTTTTCACAAAGGATGAAGTATACAGTTCAAAATATTATTTCACCAAAGACACAACACTTGTCTCCTATATTCCAAAAAGAAATAAGAATGTTGTTCTGATGAGCACATATAACAAAATGGAAATAAGTGGCAGAAAAGATAAAAAGCCTAACATCATTCTAGATTATAATGCAACAAAAGGGGCTGTAGATACTCTGGATAAGCTGAATGTGACATACACATGTAAAAGAAAAACTCATCGATGGCCAATGATTACCTTTTACAACATTCTGGATACAATGGCCTGTAATGCATTTGTCCTTTGGAAGGAAATTAATCCACAGTGGGACCAAAACATTCTACATAAAAGAAGAGTATTTTTAGAAGCATTAGGAAGACTTCTTGTAGCCCCATGTATTGAATGTAGAAAATCGCTTCCCAGAGGTGAGCAAGCTATTACAATTGTGAAGACGACCAAAGAAGATATTTCAACCATGCCACAAGCCAAATATTCTACTGGAGCATATAAACGTGCAAGATGTAAGTTTTGCCCTTCAAAATGTGACAATAAAACAGCAATGAAGTGTTTAACATGTCAGTTACATATATGTAAAAGTCATGCTGCATGTTATTGCCCAAATTGCAAACACTAATTTTGTTCAATTTTTAAAATATATTATGATATCTGAATGTAAAATAATGGTTAATTTCTCTTGCCACTTCATTTCTTTATAAAAACACTTGATTATTTGGAAAGCATTATTTCTGTTTGCAATCCTTTCAACCATTTGGGTCACTATGACCCGAAAGACAATGGCTGTGTTGTTTTTCTTTGGGCAATATGAAGGTTAAGGACCTACCAACGTCATTACATGACACCACTCGCCTACAGCAGGGTAGGGCGTCCCCACTGAGTGGTGGAACTGATATGGTATTCACCTGGTGGGTGGGTGGACTGAGTTCGATTCCAACTTGACAAAACGCAAAGGTGTTATTAGGAAACGAATTGGAAAGGGCCCCACGGAGCAATTGTAGTAGGGTTTATACAAAAGCCAACAATTTATCGAAAAAAACCGGTTTTCCAGTTTTAGAGTTTCATTAACAAATGGGTGTTGAAAACCAGTTTTCAAAACTGAAGTAATGCGATAAATGGTTCTTCTACTTCGAGCCTGAAGTAATGCGATAAATGGTTCTTCTACTTCGAGCCTGAAGTAATGCGATAAATGGTTCTTCTACTTCGAGCCTGAAGTAATGCGATAAATGGTTCCAGGATAGTGCTAGGGGGCGCTTCGCCTGATAAAAATTTGCAGGCTAGGGAGCCCAAGCGTTTCCCTAGGAATTAGGAAGGCAAGGGCCTAGCTGGCTGCTGACCTAATTCTTCATGTTGTTGATGATTTAATGGAGGCCTGTTTTCACAATTGGTGGGGCAGAGGAAGTTGACTTCTTTCCATAAGAGAGAGGTTCGACCTCTGAGAGTAAAGCTTCGACCTATGATGTAATTTGTGAGAAAACGAACCACGTAATATTTTCAGATGTAGGGTCACATCTCCTGGTGTTGGTGTAGACAAACTTCGCTGGTGTAGGGCTCGTCCCCTAGCATTGGTGGAGTGCCTCAACAAACTGTAGGCCGCCAGTAAACAAACATAGGATTTAAAGCATTAGGTGGGCAGCTGGCTGCATAAAAATCCCATTCAGCATGTCGCCCATGTGTCCCAAAGGCACAAAGATTGGGACCAGACTTGCTATAGCACAGGAAATGAAAGGCATGTAATCTCTGGTGATGGATCAAGAACGACATTAAAATAACAACAAATACAATGTGCATGATAAAAGAAATGGTAATCATACATGGCCCAAGTTCCTTACAACCTTGAAAGAACGGACATTTGGGAGATTCGTCGTGAGTCAAAAGGAGAGCACCATGACTCATGGCATGAACATAATAATGCAACGGTCATAGTGAGATGCACTTTGTTGCATATGAATGTATAAAGGTGGGTGTGCTGCATTTGCAAACGAACAGTTGTGAAATGTCTGTTGATCACACAGTTGTACAAAGTGGGTCGTGATAAACTGTTAACCACATTGCATGAAGGTGAACATTCATTTTGAGCCATTGCCAAGCAAATACAACTTTCCCACACAGTTGTAATGAATTTCATCACCCTAAAAAACAATTATTGCAACAAAAAATCTCCTTGCCGTCCATCTGGTCTTACAAACTGACAAAAATGAATTGTTTTACAATCGCTGAGCAACTCGTCTGCAAGTACAGGACAAATTGCATGTCTAACAAATATCAGTGTGTCTCAGTCAATTACCCATGTGTGCCCGGGGTAGAATATGCACACTGCATTCCTGCATGTCGTAAGAGGTGACAAAAAGGGGTGACCTTTTCTTGCCCCTGACTGGACAACACAACGATCGTCTTTGCCCATGACTTGTGTTCTGGATGGGACGATACCATCATTGTGGTTGTTCGTGTCCTATCTGTGTCAGTTACTTGATAACTGTCTGACTTGTTCACGGCCGTGTGGAAAAGTGGATCCTGGTGATTGAGTAGGTGCGTGTCCTGCGATGTCTCTGTGCCACCTCACACTTGTGGCTTGGCTGACAGACATCGGGGATTATGGCTGCAGTCTACTGTCCCAACACATCACTTTGGCCACAGCTTCCAGGGAAAACAGGAGGCCAAGGCAGTAGCCTGGTCTTGGTCAATCCACCAGGGGCGCATAAGTGGTTATGCCTCCTAGGGTGACTGTAAGTGGACCGGCAGTCAACCCCGATGCCAATGGTCCGGTACTCGGGGATTATGCCACCCTAATGGTATACTGCCCGAGGAATCTCGGCGACCCGAATGGGCGTCCCCTTGTTGGGCTCCATGTTGTGGGTAGGACCTGCGGGCAGTGAACACATAATTATCAAAAATTATGACAACCCTAAAACTGAGGCTGGGGACCTCATCAAATAACTCCACCCCTCCCCCTTCCTCTTTACTGACTTGTGTTGAGCCGGGCTCGGTCCCACCCAACTGAGTGGGCCAGCTGCCATTGAGCTGATGGAGACATGTATTGCTCCAAAAAGAGGCTGCGTTCCCCCAGTAAGCCAACTGGATCAGGGAACAAACCTCTGGCGTCTATGGCATCGGCACCTGCCCTTAACAAGAGGCAATGACCTCTTAGCTTTAAGGTGCAGGGTTGCAAAGCCAATGCACAGCATGTTCCTGCATCTAAGAATTTAGGTGCAGTCCAACCACCATCCATACCTTCTTCCTATCCTCCCTGGTTTATTTCCATCTCTGGGGAGGATGGAGCAGCCTTGGGGAATGCGTCACCCTTCCTTATCGCCAAAGCCATCAAGGGCATTGCCGGCAAAGTTACTTCCGTCAAAAAACTGTGCAATGGCACCTTGTTGATGGAGGCATCTGTCCCTCACCAGATAGAGGTATTACTGAAACTGCGGAAGCTTGGTGATATCCCCATTGTGGTCGAACCCCATCGCACCTTAAACACCAGTAGAGGTGTGGTGCGGTGCCCTGACCTACATGGGGAATCAGAAGAGCAGATAGCGGAGGAGCTCAGAGACCAGGGTGTGGTGGCTGCCTGTCGCACCTCGGTCCGACAGGATGGAGTATCCCGCCCATCTGACACCTTGGTGCTGACCTTTGGTAGGCCCAAGGTGCCGGTGTACATCATAGCTGGCTACCTCCACTTGCCTGTCCGTGCCTTCATCCCTTTCCGTTTGACGCCCACTCAGGCCCGTGGGGTTACTGGGGTGCCGGTCTGTGCCAGCATTGGCTGCCAAACGGACCCCGACCCCCATTTCCATGGCCTCTTCCGGCTCCACCACTGCCTCTGGCCCATGCATGGGCCCCCCAATGATGGCGGTGCCAGCTTCTTTAGTGCCCCCAGATGCCACTCATCAAAGAGAGGCTTCTCCCTTGAAGGCCTCCCTCCCTGTCTCAGCTCAGCCAGCCCCCTCCATTGAGAGGGTTGTGGGTGAGACAGGAGGAAAGAAAGTAGGGACACCTACCACTTCCACAGTGGGGCGGGTGTCCAGCAGAGAACACGGGTTGGTTTCATGCCCCAACTGGGGCAAGATGGGGATTCCTCCTTCGAGATTGAGGAGGATGAACCAATTGAAGGCGTCCCTCCCTTTTCCGCAGTGGGACGGAGAAAAGGGAGGAATAGATACAAGCTGCCTAAGTCCACCTGATGGTAAATTTCCTACAATGGAACTGTTGAGGGTTTTGCCACAACAGGGACAAGATCGCACTGCTGATCTCGAGACACAACCCTGTCTGCATCTCCCTCCAGGAGATCCTGTGTCGCAGTGATACCCCCATTTCGTTACGGGGGTACACTGTATATGCAGACACCCAGCAGCAAGGAAGCCACCCTGTGGGAGGGGTGGCTATCCTTATCCGGAATGGGTGCATTCATGTGCCAGTGGCTTTGCAGACGCCTCTGCAAGCAGTGGCGGTCTCATTGCAACTCACTGTGCCTACCACTCTATGTTCCCTCTACATGCCACCTGGGATTGATATCCCATGGGCAGACCTCGACTCCCTCAGTGCCCAGCTTCCAAGACCCTTCTTGATAATGGGTAATTTTAATGCCCATAATCCCCAATGGGGCTCGGACAGTCATAACCCCCAGGGGCAACTTGTGGAACAATGGGTGTCACACAATGGCCTCATTGTTCTAAACACAGGCGCCTCCAAACATGTCATGACTGCCACTGGTGGTCTCTCATGTATAGACCTATCCATCTGCTTTCCTGGGTTGGCACCAGGTTTGCGGTAGGAGGTCTTGTCAGACCCTTGTGGAAGTGATCACTTCCCCATCAAGATTAGCAGTGGAGATGGGGTATTAGCCCAACACCCACCATGGTGGTGTCTGCATCGGGCGGACTGGGAGGAGTTCACCCACCGTATCTACTTTTGCCCACTGTGTGATTTTGATGGGGTCAACGACCTAGTGAGTCACTTCACAGAGGTGGTGGTCGGGGTGGAATTGGCATCAATCCCCCAGAGCTTGTGTAACTCACCACGAGCACAGGTGCCATGGTGGACGGAGGATTGTTGGAGTGCGATTTGGGCTTGCTGACGAGCCCTTCGCAGCTTCGAGCCCTACTGAAGCCAACCGTATCAATTATCTCCTAGCCCGGGCATAACCATGGTGGGTGATCACGGAGGCCAAACGCTCCTCATGGAGTCAGTACGTCTCCTCCATTACCTGGCACATGCCCTCCAAGAAAGTCTGGGAAAAGCTGAGGAAGATCCATGGGAGATATTTACCATCATGTGGCTCTGGTCTCCTTGTACAAGGGAGACATTGCCTTCTGCCGTGTGAGGTGGCTGAGGAAAGGGCAAGAACGTTTGCAACTGTCTCCAGTTCCCAGCACTAAACGGCAGCATTTATGCAGTTTAAGCAGGCTGCAGAACGCCATCCACTGAACTTCACTGGTGTTGTCACTGAGGGGTATAACAATCCATTTACCCCTTGGGAGCTGCAGGCAGCTCTAGCAAGATCCAGGGACACTGCCCCTGGTCCAGATAGCATCCACTATCAAATGCTACGACACCTACCAGAAAAAGGCATTAGATACCTCCTTGAGGTATTCAATTACATTTGGCAAAAGCATGAAGTCCCTGCAGGCTGGCGAGAGGCTACTATAATCCCACTCCAAAAATCTGGGAAGGCTAGTAGCCTTCCAACAAATTATAGACCCATTTCATTGACGAGCTGTCTTTGCAATACCATGGAACGAATGGTTAATTGGTATCTTGCCTGTGGTATCTGGAACGGCACCACCTTCTTGCCAATGCCCAACGTGGCTTCTGTGCTGGCAGGTCTTTGGTGGATCATCTGATCTCACTGGAGACTGCAGTAGGCCTTTCTCAGTGGGCCTTTCTCCACAGACAGCACTTAGTGGCTGTCTTCTTTGATGTGGAGAAGGCATATGATACCACATGGCGCCATGGTATACTGCAGACCTTGCACCAGTGGGGGCTCAGGGGTAATCTGCCCCTCTTCCTCCAGAGTGCATGTGGGTAACACCTACTCCTCGGCCTTCCTGCAGAAGAATGGTGTCCCACAGGGGAGCGTCTTGAGTGTGACGCTCTTTGCTGTTGCAGTGAACGGCTTACCATCCTCCGTTCACCCCCCGGTAAAGTCGACCCTATTTGTGGACGACTTCTCTATTTGGTACCGGGCTGCCACGATGCAAAGCATTGAGCGTCAGCTGCAACTGGCACTAAATAGGGCCAACGAGTTTGCCACCGCTCATGGCTGTAAGTTCTCCCCTGGCAAAACAAATGTCATGCACTTCTGTCGTAAGCGAGGACTTCACCCTGAGCCTCAGCTTACCCTTGAAGGCCGCCTCCTCCCAGTTGTAGAGGCAGCCCGGTTTCTTGGTCTCTGTTTTGACAGCCGTCTCACATGGGTCCTGCACTTGAAGGAGCTGAAGGCAAAGTGCCTTCGCTCCCTGAATATTCTGTTGTGCCTGCAGGGAACTGGTTTTGGGGCAGATTGAACGGTGATGCTTCAGATGCTGGACAGTGTTCATCACGCTGGCATCCGGTTGTCTATTGGGGCATTCTGCACAAGTCCAGTACTCAGCCTTTATGCTGATGCTGGTGACCCATAACTGGCTGTGTGGCAGGAGTACTTGGCAGTGGCATACATTTTGCGGCTGAAAGGTCAGCTGCAGCATGCTACACACCCAGCCATCATTAGTAACACTATGAGATGGCCATTCAACCACCACCTGGAGGTTCCCCCTCCATTCGATGTGCAGTGGATGGACGGTCTTACAGGCCTGAGTGTGACTCTGCCTAGGGTGCATCCTGTACTGCTGGCCTCTGTGTCACCCTGGACAGTGCCAGAGCCAAGTTTAGATTTAATGCTTGCAGCCTTACCCAAAACCAGTACCGATAGGTCAGTGTACCAACAAGAGTTTGGACGCCTCTCTCTGACCTATCAGGGCCATGTTTTTATTTACATGGATGGGTCAACTGGTCAGTCTTTACAACTGGTCATCTCATAGGGGGCCGCCTTCCAGGCATTGCTGGTGTCTTAACTGCAGAACTCACAGCTCTGCACAGGGCACTGGAACTCATCCAAGTATTGAACGACAGACACTTTGTAGTTGTGACTCACTCCCTATCCTCCCTTCAGCTGTTGCACACCCTATATGGCAGACATGCCATCGTCCAGGGTGTGCACAGATTGCTGCTTGTGATTCGTAAGCAGGGCAAGACAGTGTCAATTATGTGGGTCCCGGGGCATGTTGGCATCATGGGCAACGAGAGGGCGGATGCCCATGCCCGTCAGGTGGCCCACTTGCCAGATATACAGAACATTGCTGTCCCCTCCTCTGATGCTCTCCCAATGGTGTGGCGGGCTGTCCATGACCAATGGCAGTCCCAGTGGTTTGCGGAGACCATCAACAAACTCTGCACACTGAAGGACACTCCAGACCACTGGGTGTCCTCGTGCTGCCAGTCATGGAGGAAGGAGGTTGTGCTTGCTCGGCTTCCAATTGGTCACACCTTCCTCACCCACTCCTACATTCTACGGGGTGAGAACCACCCATGGTGTGACTTCTGTTGTGAGCCTCTCACAGTGGCACACATCTTTAGTCACTGTGAGAGATACCGAGAACTCAGATGCCGACTGGGAGTCAGTCCAGAGCTCTCCACATTACTTGGGGATAACCCCCAGGCAGTGGAGAGCTTGCTGGTATTTGTGAAAGAGGCTGGCCTCTTTCACAAAATTTGATTTATAGACGGTTTTTAGACAGTTTTTGCATTTATTCTTGTGTTATTTTGGCTTTTGCCTTTATTTATGTGTCTGTTTTGGCCTTTGCCTTTTGCCGTCTGCTTTTGCCTTTTTATTGTTATTTCTGTTTTATGTTTTGGCTTTTGCCTTTTTATTGTTATTTCTGTTTTATGTTTTTGCTTTTGCCTTTTTATTGTTATTTCTGTTTTATGTGTTGGCTTTTGCCACTTTTATTGTTATGTCCGTTTTGGCTTTTGCCTCTTTTATTGTTATTTCTGTTTTATGTTTTTGCTTTGCCACTTTTATTGTTATTTCTGTTTTGGTTTTTGCTACTTTTACCTTTCTGTGATTTTTGGCTTTTGCCTACATTTATTCTGAAATTTTATTGGGCTATTGCCTTTTTTATTGTTATGACGATTAGTGTTTTGTTGTTATTTATTGCCACCATGGTGGGATGGCCATTTACACCCCCACCATGGTGATTGTTCTTCTGGGCCCTAATGACCTTTGTTGTTTGATGGGCCCTAAAACACTAACTAACTCCCAGTCAACAGTCAGCAGAGTGGCCAAATTAGCTGGATGGCTGAAGTATAAGAATATGAAGATCATGACTCCTTTAAGACCACAACACAAAATAAAGAGGTTAGAATGGGCAAAACATCACATGCATTGGATGGCACAATGGGAAAACATTATATGAAGTGATGAAAAGAAATGTAATTCAGATGGTCTAAATGGTTGGAACTATTAGTGGCATGATATTAGGAAGAAAGATGTCCTCTTCTCCAAACGACAGCAGTGAAGGCATAGTGGTTCTGTTATGTTGCTCTTAGATTCTCTGACTAGCCAGCATTGAGCTACCATGGATCGTGAAACCTTGACTAGTGCTCCAAGTTAGCCAGTTGGAGCAGCTAATAGTGACAATTTGCTGAGCTGCATACCCAAGACAAAATTCAACTAGAGCGACAATTATAATGAGCTCCAATACCCGAGACAGCTTCCTGTAACCCTGGGCCATTGGTGCCCACTCACTAATGCAGTTTTGAAGGTGCATTTTTAATTTTAGGTATAGGGACATGATATATCAAAATTTCCGAAATTAACCCTATCTATTGAAAAAATGTAACTTTGCATTGTCCTGAAAAATCTATGGCCAAAATTTCTGGACTGTTTTGGGAAGTGAACGTCCCCCTCCATCAACTATAACTTTTTCCTAACCATTTTATCCCATATCTCATAGATTTTTAAAAAATGGCATTGGTTACTTTAAAAGAATACATGTATACAGTGTTCCGAAATGCCGTCAAAAATTATAAAAGGGGCATAATTTGTGCACAGCATGAGAAGCTAGGGCCCTATATGGTAATTCAGTAACTCTGTCAGTGGTTCTATGCTAGATAATGGACTGAGGTGGGTGGGCTTCTTTCGGATAGAGATGCCCTGAGTATTCCTTCCTTCAGATATGAAGTAAAGCTGACGATTGCATTTGCACATAAAAGAACCCTCTACTATGCAATGGGTAGATGAGGCAAAATTACCAGGTGTAGGAACTCCCCTTGGCTGCAACGAACAGCAGACCAATGATAAATAAGCATAGGAATTGCATCATTGGTCAGCAACAGGCTGCAGAAAAGCACCATCCAATATATCACCCTTGTATCAATTAAGAGGGACAAGGCGGGTAAACAACTATACCATAGGTGGGAAAGGGGTTAGGAGTTGATTTGTGTGAGATAAATAAGAATTAAAATATTTATTCAATCATCATCATCTCACCCTTCTCCCGCCCGAGGCAGGGTCGGGTCTGCGGGTTCTAATCCTCCACTCCCGTCTATCCCCCACAAAGTCCCCCTCCACCCCAAACGCTTCCATGTCCCTTTGCACCACCTGTTCCCACGTCCGTTTTGGTCGTCCTCTACCCCTACTGCCCCCAACTACCTGCAGTCCCATAATGGACCTAATAAGTTCCTCCTCTCCCCTCCTCATCACATGCCCATACCACCTCAAACGCTTTTCTCTCATCTTCTCTGCAATGTCCCCCACCCCCAAGCTACCTCTAACATAACTGTTTCAGATTCTGTCGGATCGTGACACCCCACACATGTAGCGCAGCATTCGCATCTCTGCCACTTGCATTTGCCTTTCATGGTTCTTCCTTACTGCCCAACACTCTGAGCCATACAGCATAGCGGGCCTAACGACAGTTCTGTAAACTTTGCCCTTTAACTTTATTGGGACCCTGCGGTCACACAGGACCCTACTTGCCTGTCTCCACTTCAACCATCCTGCATTAATCCGACGGGTCACGTCAGAATCAATCTCCCCATTACGCTGGAAAACTGATCCTAGATAGCGAAATTCCTGCACCACCGGGATCCCCTCTCCCCAACAACGTAACTCATCCTCTTGCCCCTGGCCACTAAAATTGAAAGCCAGGTACTCAGTCTTCCTCATGTTAACCTTAAGGCCCCCCTCCTGCCATTGCTGTTTTAATGTCTTGTAGGCCCTTTTGTGCATCCTCCTTGGACTCCTCGAGCCTTCCCACATCATCTGCAAATACCAGGCACTGGGGGGCCCATTCCCCTATTCCCGTCAGCAGCTCATCCATTACCAGAGTGAATAGGTATGGGCTAAGTGCTGACCCTTGGTGCACACCAACCTGCACGTTGAAGCTTGCAGTGTTACCCCATGCTGTCCTCACCCTAGTGATGGAACCATCATACATATCCTGCACTATCCTAATGTGGCCTTCCTCAACCCCTTTCTTTCTTAGGACATTCCATACTACCTGTCTAGGGACACTGTCATATGCCTTCTCCAGGTCAATGAATATTGCATGAATGTCCTTTTTCGCTGCTCTATGCTTCTCTATCGGGATCCGGAACATTCGCCCCAGACATTTCGCCCCCGATATTTCGCCCCCGACATTTCGCCCCTCGGACGATTCGCCCCCGAACATTTCGCCCCTCGGATGTTTCGCCCCTGGGAGGCAAATGGCCGTTTTTTTGTTATTTTTTGTTATTCCGTTTTAGGTAAGGTAAAAATCAAGGGCTAGTGCCAACTGACCCTTGAGTCAATATCATCCCTTGATTTTTACCTTATTTTGGCGGGTTTTCTTTTTTTGTTGTTGTTGTTATTCTGTTTTTACCTAGAAAAACAGCATTGTTCGTTCGGACCTTTTTCTCAGTGTTTCAAGGAATAGGTAAGGTGAAAATTCAGCAATTTCGGCAAGAATGCTGCGCATTGTGGAGGACATCAACGATAGAAATTTAATAGACTTTCTGAAAGGCATAGCCGAAATATCTGGAAATTCACTTTACCATCTAATAAAAAAATGATATTAATTTAAAAATCCACTAGTCCCTACAAATCGATGTGTTTTCGGCTATATCTTTGCTGACACCGTTTTTAAAATTCGGACATAAGGTAGTGACATGCGCATGCGCCAAATTTTACGTTGGTAGTTTTAAGCATCGACGCTGCCACTATTTTTTAATTGCAATTTAGCAGACGAACATCATTTAAAAGACTTTGACGACGTAAATTTTACGTTTGAAGTTTGCGTTTACGTCGTTTACTGGCCATTTACCTTCCCAGGGGCGAAACATCGGAGGGGCAAAATGTTCAGGGGCGAAACGTCCGAGGGGCGAAATGTGTGAGGGCGAAAGCTCCGGGGGCGAAATGTCGGGGGCGAAACGTCGGGGGTGAAGTGTCGGGGGCGAAACTTCCGTAAACCCTTCTCTATCATCTGTCGTAGAATAAAGATTGGTTCCATGGTGGACCTACCAGGCATAAACCCAAATTGATTTCCCCGGACACTAGTTTGATCTCTGAGGCGACATTCTATGACACACTCCCACAGCTTCATAGAATGGCTCTTCAGCTTCATGCCCCTATAGTTTCCGCAGTCCTGAGCATCACCCTTGCCCTTGAACAGTGGAACTATCCAACTTTCCCGCCATGCAGTTGGCATCCTGTCACCATTTGCTAACTTGTTGAAAAGCTTCCCTAGCCATGTAATGCCAGTTGTCCCCAAGATGTGCCAAACATCAAGTGGGATCTTATCTGGGCCTACTGCTTTTTGACCTTTCATCTTTTGAAGGGCTCTTACTATTTCATCATCACTCACCCTGTCCACTGCCTGTGGAGTGCATGGATTGCTGTCTGCAACTCCTGCAAATGTGGCTGCATTTAAGAGGCTGTGGTAGTACTCCTCCCACCTTTTGATTACCTCTGCTGGTTGGAACAGGACCCTACCATTGAAATCCTTTACTGTTGGGGCCCTGGTAACATCCTTACTAGTTCTATCCCTGTTCTTGGCCAGTCTAAAAACTGCATTCTCTCCCTCCCTTGTTCCCAGTGTTTCATATAGTGCCTCATACTTCTGGTACTTAGCTAGGGCAATGGTCCTCCTGGCATGTTTCCTTGCTTGAATGTAGTCTGTCTTGGAAACCTGATCCCCTATTTCCCTCCATCTATGGAAAGCTGCCTTCTTTAGTTTGATGGCAGCTGCCACCTCCTCATTCCCCCACCATGTCTGCCTACCCTGGGAAATGCCTCCTACTCTACCCATTCCAAACAGTGCCTCCCCACATCTCCTAATTTTCCTAGCCACCCTGTCCCACATGGTATTGGCTGACCCATCCCAGTCAATCTTGCTGAGAGATTCCCGCCTGAATTCCTCTGCCTTGGTGGGCAACTTCCACCACCTAATAACGGATTCTCCTTTCCAGGTATGTTTCCTAACTACCCCTGTCATTAGGACTTTTGCCATAAGCAGCTTATGGCCACTATCCTTCTGGAAATCCTCACTGGGTAGTGCCCAGCAATCTTGTATCTCTGCCCTGTGCTGCTCCCTAACCATAAAGAAGTCTATTCGTGACCTCCCCTGTGGGGACCAGAATGTGATTAGGTGCTTCTCCCTCTTCTTGAACCATGTATTGGCCAATGCAAGGCCTTGTGCTCTTGCTGTTTCAAGGACCTTCTGCCCCTCAGGGTTCATTGTCCCATACCCACATCCTCCATGCACCTCCTCATATCCTGAACCATCCTTGCCCACATGGGCATTAAAATCACCCCCAATAATTAAGGGCTCATTTCCCTTGCCCTGTCTGATTGTACTGCTTACTGACTGCACTACTTCGTCAAAGTCACTCCAAAAATCTGCTTTATCTGTGTCACCCAGGCCTGCTTGGGGGGCATAGGCACTTATGAGGTGAAGCCCTATACCCTGCCAGACTACTGTGACTAACATTATCCTACTACTAATTCTATTGACTGATGTGATCCCCTGTTGCAGTTCCCTACTCAATACTATGCCCACCCCATTGCATCCCTCTTCACTACCTGAGTATATAAGTTTATATCCTTCCCCCAGCATCCGTGATCTATTTCCCCTCCACTTAGTCTCCTGGAGGAATGCAATGCTAATGTGTCTGTGTTTGAGGGTGTCCACTAATTCCCCAGTTTTCCCCATGAGGGTCCCAACATTCCAAGTCCCTAATCTGAGCCTGACTCCTGTACTCTGTTTGACTGCTCTGACTGGGGGCACCCCAGTCAGATGCCTAGAACCCGCAGCAATAGAAGCAGGGCTACCTGTGGGGGGTGCCATCCTACCCCACAGGAGACACTCATTAGTGGTTGTATCATTGCCAGGTGAGTAGAGGTCTAACACTCACCTGGCATTACACTATGCAAAGGCTACAAAAAGGGACTAGTCCTAGGACTTCATGCCATCCATGATCCGGGATCCAGAAAGACAGCCAAAAATCTGCAGAACACAAAATCATGCATGCCCAAGCACATATGCCACCTAGTGGTCTCCCTCCTCTAAAAACACTATTTAAAATATTTAAATCCAATGTTAAAAATATTCAAATCGAACATTAGCAGAACCGTTACAGTAAAGACTGAGGAGCTAGAAATTGAATGTCTTATCAGCATTAGACAAAGTGTAGAACTCCTTAGGTTTTCTAAAATTGAAACTCTTCTAAAAGCCAATAAATGTTATCTTTTTAAATTTCAGAATATAAAATTCTTGAATCAAGAATGACTATGACGTCATTCACTACTTTACGCCATCTGTGAAAGAACAGATGTGTCTACTTCTTGACTTTCCAAATACATAGTAATGCAAACTTATTTATAAGAGACTTGGATAAAAGAGAATCTCGGTTATAAGAGATCCATTTTGAATTCCCATCTGCATGTCCTATGCTTTACGTGTTAATGTACATGGGTATAAGATACTTGGATAAAAGAGAAACTCGCCTATATGAGAGAGTGCATTTTGACAATTACGATTTGTCACTCAGATAGAAGAGAATAATGAGATTGAGTGATCCATGTCGAACAGTGTATGTTATGCAAGGCAGACAGATGACGTCCTGCACAGGCATTTTATGATGTGGAGCATATGGTGGAAAGCAAAGCTTTAAAGAAGCAGATTCAATGCAAATTCACAGATTTCTTCAAATGATTTCTTCAGGTGAGCAGGTTATAGCTCTCCACTCCCATCAATCTCCCACCGGGTCCCTTCTCACCCCATACACACCATATCCCTAGAGTGGCTTATTGTGTTGGACACACCAGTTATCGTCTGATCACTGAAGTTAAGCAGCACAACCCTAGCTAGTACTGACATGGGTGACTGCTTTGAAAAACTGGGTACCACTTATACACAAAAATCGTCACATTAGTGTAGTGTTTATGCAGTCTCTGCAATAGACCTATGGAGTGGACGGGGCTCAATGACCTTGTAGTTGAAGGGCCCTAAAACGCTTACCGACCAAACTAACCATATCCCAATGGATAAATACCAGTATACTGTAATATACTGTATAGTTTTTAATCTGCATGCAGTCTGGAATATGGTCGTTTTACATGGCCTGGATATAAGAGACTATTTTGGATTTCCCAAGGTGTCTCTTATATCCGACTTCAACTGTAATAAAAAAAATGTCCATACTAAAAATGATGTAAGTGGAGGATAAAAACTCCATAGTACTAACGAGTTTGCATTGCTTAACTTCAGTGATTGTATGAGAACTGGTGGGTACTTGGTGGTACATGTACCACAAGTTGAGAAAGCTGTGCTAAACCTTTTCACTGTTAATTTTTTGAAAAAGTGATGTTGATGACAAGGTTGCCAACTTGGTTGTTCAGTCTGTGGCAAACAAGTTGACAACCAAGTGGAATGTCTGTGGGTTGTTGTTTTTTGTTGGTGTTAAGGTCCCATCAACTACAAGATCATTAGAGACCTGTCCACTGCATAGTTCTAATGCATATACTGAACAGACGCTACACTAATGTGACGATTATTGGGTATTAGCAGTACCCATCTTTCCCGAGCGACCACCCATGTCAGTACTAATGGGCTTGCAGAACCCTGCAGTTCCACAAGTGAGTGATTCCACAAAGTGAGAGGCTAGCCTCTTTCACAAATATAAGTGAGTTCTCAACTCCCTGGGGGTTATACCCAAGTGAGGTAGAGAGCTCTGCACCAACCCCCAGTCAGTATTTAAGTTCATGGTATGTGTCACAGTAACTGAAGATGTGTGCCACTGTGAGAGGCTGCCAACAGCAGTCACACCATGGGTCATCCTCACCCCATAGTATGTAGGAGTGGGTGAGGAACATGTGACCAATTCACAGCCAAGGAAGCACAACCTCCTCCCTCTGTGACTGGTGGCACAAGGACACCCAGTGCACTGGAGTGTCCTACAGTGTGCAGAGTTTGGAAGCACTGTGTAACACCCCTTATTATTTTCACCTTCAATTATTCTTTAACGTTACTTCAATTCACTTATGACAGGGTTGAGTAGTTACTTGTCCAACTGAACACTGATCACACGGTCGACATTTGAAAATGAAATTAATGAACCTGACTGCCGGCTTAAGACTGCAGCCCCTTTGCTTTCTTTGACAGGCCCAGCTGCCTGCATTTTGTAGGGACATTTCCTTTATCAGGGGCAACACCTTCACCAGGGAATGTTGTCAATCTGCATGTTTATTTCAAAACAGGTGCAAAGGATTCTTTTATAGTACAGTGTATAAATTTCATAGGACACTGCTTTACTTCCCATCTGATGCGAGGGCATTTGGGCCTCAACTTGCCCTAAAGGAAACCTTTAGTCAGATGAGAAGTAAAGCTATGACCCTGTCTGTTGTGAACTGATGTTGCCCGCACCTTGTACATGGAGTGAAATGTACATGTAAATCGGCAAAATTTAAAGGCGTCGGTCGTTTGTTCTAAAGGTGTTCTCTCAGGGCCAGTGGCATCACTAGTGGGGTGTAGGGATTGCAGGCCACACCGGGTGACACCACTTGAACCGTGACAAATGGGGTGACACCAAAGCAGAAGAAGCATATCTTTTGGGAGAGGGGGGGTGACACAATGGCGTCATCCACCACCCCCAGGCGTTCATTTCTTTTTTCTCTGTTTAATAGTTTAATATAATAACAATTTTAAACGTAGTGAGGAAAAACGAGGCATTAGGCATAGAAACTTTAAATTCAAGTTTTAGACAAATGAATGTAAGTGTAAGGTTACCAAAACTACAGCTAAAGAAATTTGATGGTGTTATTTGTAATTGGATAGGGTTTTGGGACCAATTTCGGTCTGCTATCCATGACAACAATGGGCTACCAGATGTCGAGAAATTTAACTATTTATAGTCCTTGTTACTAAATGGATGCTGTATTAATGGGTTGGGGAGTAAGCCAAGCTGCCATAACAGGCTGAACCCTTAGGAGGCTGCTCACAGGTGATGAGGAGGTAGGTGAAGAGGATATGGGAAAGGGGAATTTGCAGCACCCAACGTTCTTTACCAACCACCCATGTTGGTACTAACATGGGCTTGTATTGCGTAACTTCAGTGATTGCACAAGAACTGGTGTATCCAATGTAACTTGGCTGCTGAGTGGTATAGCAGCAAATAGCATAGAAGGTTTCAGCCTATTTTTTGATAATTATGTTGAAGCCATTGCCATTTTGCAACAATGGTTTGGCAAAAAGGACATAGTTATCCCCAAGTGCCCATATGCAGAAACTGTTACCATTAAAGCCTCTCAAAAATGGTGATGCCTCAACACAAGTGCAGACACGTGCTCTTAGCTCTTTGGGAGTAAAAGACGACACCTATGGAGGATTATTAAGATTGATTGTGATGAATTTATTGCCTCATGAAATGAAATTAGATTTTCATAGACGTCACCCTGATCAAAGCCTAGGATCTCTACTTTCCTACATGATGCATGAAGTTGAGAGTAAAGAAAAGTGTCAACATCATTCCAACCTGCATGGAGGTGACAGAATACCCAAGACTAAAGACAAGAACAAGAATCTTAATAAATTCAATAGCTTTCAACAGCAGCATTGCTTATTTCAGGGGATGGAAGACAACCCAAGTGCATTTTCTGTGGACAGCTTGGACATTGGGGTTGCAGTTGTGATGGAGATATTGCATTGGAAGAACAGAAAGAGAAGATCAAACAGGTTGGTCATTGTTTGAAGTGTCTTTGACCCAGCAATTTAGCAAAAAAGTGTTATAAAAAGGGGATCCTATGTACCAAATGTGGTGGCAGTCATTTACATGTTTTGTGTAATATGATCTTTAAGTTTTCAGAAGGACCTACCGGTAATCCAGCCAAGGAGGAATCTACACTGCAGCTGTCAACTCAGGTTTATGCCAAAGCAACTGTACTATTACAGACTGTCCAATTATGGCTGAAAGGAGCTGATAACAACATCCTCACCAGATGGCTCTTTGATGGAGGAAACCAAAGGACATTTATCTGCAGACAACTCTCTAGAAGACTGAGCCTTCCAATTATAGGGGGAGAAGAAATAAGTGTGAGTGTCTTTGGGGGGGGGCAAACCTCAAAGGAAAAGACCTGTAGGATTATGTTATATTTACAAAGCCACCATAGTAACAAATGCAATGAAATTGATGCAGTTGAGGTACAAAATATTTGTGGAAATATTATTGTCATTCCTGGAGATGGTTTATTTCAGCTTTATCAGGATTTAGGATTGCCTTTAGAAGATGTTGATAAAAGGGAACAACTTGTCAATGGGGGAATTAATATACTTATAGGTAGTGATCATTACTGGAAAGTATTTTCAGGAGAAATAAAGTGATAAAGTGAAAGTTTATTTGCAGCAAAAAGCATATTTGGTTGGACCCTTGCTGGGCCAACTATTCCCAGTAGAGGTTTACTTTCTATTAACGTTTTGCAGGCTGTAACTTCTCAAGAACAAGAAGACCCCACAGTTACTTTAAAGGAGTTTTGGACCTTAGAACACCTAGGGATTCTTTCAGAGGAAGTGAAGGATAAAACTGCAAGTCCAATTTACACAGATTTTTTGAAATCTATAGAACATGATGGTGAATGGTATGTGGTAAAGGTACCTTGTTGAAAATCCAGAGAAATTCTAGGAGACAATTATAGGGTTGGAAGAACTAGGCTAAATAGCCTTTTGAAAAGGCTTTCTCTAGATCCAAAGTTGTTTCAAGATTACCATGAGGCAATTCAGGAAATGGTAAATAATGGGTTAGCTGAAGTCCTAGAATCCATAGAAGGCCCTGAGGGAAATGCATTGTATTATATGCCCACAGAGCTGTCATCAAAGAGGACAGAAAGACTTGTTGTTGCCACTGTGAGTGAGTTGTTTTTGATGCATCAGTCCATGATCATCCGGGCTTTGCTTCTCTAAATGACTGCTAAGAAACAGGCCCAAATCTTTTAAATTATCTCCTGATAATTATTTTGCATTTTAGGCAGTTTGCCATAGCTTTAGCTGGAGACATTGAAAAGGCATTTCACCAAATTGAGGTATGAGAAAATGGTAGAAATGCACTTAGGTATCTATGGATACAGAATACAAGACCATACAAATACATTGTTCTTAGAAAGAAAGGGGTCACATTTGGACTAGGACCAAGCCCCTTAATACTTAACATCACTATCAGAGAACATGTGAAGAAAGTGGAACATGATTACCCAGCAGCTACTCAGGCTTTGAATAACAATTTGTATGTTGATGACTTACTTTCTAAGGCAGACACTGAAAAGAAAATTGAGGCTCTTAAGACCTCAGTGCAACAAGTGCTGCAGGGAGCACATATGAAAATGTACAAGTAGGTCTCAAATAGTGAAAAGTTAAAACAGGTTTGGGGTAACAAAGAAGTAGAACCGTGTCCCTTGATGGAAGCAACCTCCAAAACTTTAGGGCTTGTATGGAACCATAAGTCAGATGAACTTCAGTTTGCAACAAAGAATATTCTCGGAATGCTACTAGATAATAAAGGCACTAAACGTCACATCCTTAGAATAGTTTGTAGAGTTTTTGACTTTTTGGGTACTCTACCTCCATTTGTTATCAGGATGAAAATTTTGTTCCAAAGAATATGGGAATTAGGGATAGCATTGGATGAGACATTGTCTCAGAACCTTTTGTCTGAATTTGAACAGTTGTGTGAAGAGTTGCCTTGTAGAGACAACATAGTTATACCTCATTGGTTGCACTTTGGAGCAGAGGGAAAGATTGTCAACCAACAATAACATGCATTCTGTGATGCTAGTGAAAAGGCTATTGTGCAGTTGCTTATTTAAGAACTGAGAATACATTTGGTACAGTCTGTTGTAATATAATGGTTTGCAGAGCGAGAGTTGCACCATTGAAGAAGATTACCCTTTCCAGATTAGAACGTTTGGCTGGAATTTTGGGTACTAGGTTAAAAACCTACTTAGAGAGGAATGTCTTTGATAAAAGGTGAGATGAAACTTATCTGTGGTCAGATACAAAAATTGTACTATTCTGGGTAAAGGGGCAAACCTCAAAATGGAAACCCTTTATAAGTAATCGAGTTATTGAGATTAAAGATACCGTAATTATTCTAATAAATGGCATGCCGTTTATGTTTCAAAGGCCATTTTGTTGGGGCGTTTATTATTTTTTTCAATTTATAAATGGAAACTTTTTAGCCAAACAAGTTGATTTTATTAATTTTTATTTTTCTTATGCCACTCTCGAATCTGAATTTATTGGCAAAATGAAATTGAGAAAAATAATCAATGGTTCATTTAAAATTTAAATCCTTACCCTAAATTCACATAACTGTAGAGGTTTAGCCACAGGACAATTTCCATCATTCTCAGCTGCAGAAATTTCCAAAAATTTAAATGCTAAAGAATACTTTCTCTTTGAAACTTTTCTTTCAACAATATCTGCACTAAAGCTTAGTTTACATGAGCAAACAACTTGTGCAAGTACTACCGATGGTAACCTGTGCAAGCATTTACATGAGTAGCAAAGATGTGTGCAAGTAGTGTCTGAAAAACTATCTGGAGAGCACTTGCCAGCAAATTATTGCACTGATGTTTACACCTTAAAGTGGATAGTGTGATTGCTCGCTTGCAATGCTCAGAAACAAAAAAAATATCATTATAAACAATTTTCCCAATTTTAATGTGGTGGTTAAAGCAAGTGAATGTTTTGCTCTTTATGCACTGCATATGGCATTTCCTGCACTTCGTATGGCCATTTAAACCTTTCACAGTTGCTACACAGGGGTACAGGAGTACCCCATCCATCCTTATTTAAATAATGAAAAGCAATTCACCACCCATCTGTGACTTATTAGGAAGTTCAATATATCATGTAAAAATGCTGTGAATCGCATTGCACCAGGGTCACCCACAGGAACAGAGAGGAGGAAGAAAAGCTTGTGGTACACCAGTACCTCTGTTCGGGCATGAGCCTGATTCCTTATTTCATTATAGTTATTGTGCAATTGGTCAGACACCATGCAGTATTTAAAACTGACAAAGCATTAATTTACCTGCCAAAATTTCTATTTTGGTAGTAAAATGTGGTGTTGGAACAGTGGGGTAGGCCGGAATCCCCCACAGACAACCAGCCAATATTCCTGCAGGTTCCATATGCCTGGCTAGGGTGTTCCCAGTCATAGCATGTTCAATGGACCCATGGACCCAACCCTGCCACAGGCTGGATAAGGGTGTGATGATGATGATGATACCAGTACCCCTGTGTAGCATTAAAGGGTTAATCATTAAAAAAATTCAAGTTAACATGATCACTTCTGGACAGTTTTGAAATAAATGGCACGCCATTTATTAGAGGGCGCCGCTAATTATTTTTTTCAGCAGAAAGGTGCACCAGTTATTGGAGAGTGCCATTTATTAGAGGGCGCTGTTTCTTAGAATAATTATGGTAATTCCAACCCAAATCAGTGGTTATATTGCCCAGGAGTAGATAATCCTGCAGATTTGGCTACTAGAGGTTTACCAATTGATAAAATTAAAAACAATTGGCAGTTTGGACCAATTTGGTTGAAAGATTCTAAGTTTGAATGGCCTAGGCAGGAACAAATGGGAGAGCTAAATATAGAAATTAGTGGCAGTATGTATAGTAACCACTCAGCTAACTATGTTGGAAAATTATTCCTCTCTGGAAAAGGCAGTCAGAGTTGTATCTTAAATTTTCAGATTCTTTAATAAGAGTAAAGGAAAACAGCAGCTTACCAGCAGGCAGAGTACGTTTTGCAAGGAGTTCACAAGCATCCTGTTTTTGCAGTGAGCTAGAGCAGTTGAATCAAGGGGTTGAAGTTGACTCATATTCAATATTAGCTCAATATTCCCCATACCTGGACTGTTCAGGGCTCATAAGAGGTAAGGGAAGAATCCAGTTTGGGAAATTCTCTGAAGGGGAAAAGTACCCCATAGTAATAAAGGGGGGTTGTAGAGTCACAGATCTGTTAATTGATAAGGCTCATGAAAGACTGTTAGATGATCATGTGAGCTGTACACTAGCTGATATAAGGGGACAGTTCTGGGTGATAAGAGCTAGACAGTTAGTTAAGCAAAGAATAAGAGCATGCAAAGTTTTCATGAGAAGTAGAATCAAACCGGTGACTCAGCCAACAGCACCACTGCCTCAAGATAGAATTTCACCTTTGCCTTCTTTCACCATCACAGGCATAGATTTTGCAGGCCACTCTTCACAAAAGAAGGTAAAACTACCAAAAATCATACATTGCATAAGGGCACTACATTTGGAACTTGTAAGTGATCTTTCTGCCACAGCATTTTTGTTAGCTTTTAGAAGGTTTATTGCTAGATGAGGATTGGTGAAGACAATATATTCTGACAATGGAAAGACTTTCAAGAGAACTGAAAAGGATATTAAACAGTTGTATAAACTTGTAAAGCATCCCATGTTAGTCACCCTGTACAGTAGTCATTGAGTTGAATGGAAGTACAGCATAGAGAGAGAACCAAGGTGGGGTGGATTTTGAAAGAGGCTTGTTAGATCAGTGAAAGTGGCTCTGAGGATTTCTATGGGCAGAAGTATGCTTAATTTTGAAGAAATATGTACAATTTTAACAGAAACAGAGGCTATCTTGAATTCATACCCAATTATGTATGCTTACTCAGAATTAAATGAGCCTGAACCTCTCACCCCAGCACATTTTTTTGGGGGGGGGGGGGAAACGTCTTACTACCTTGCCACCAGTAGATAGTATTGCCAGTTTTTTGAGTGATTCCAATGCACTAAACAGATGATACAAAAGTTCTTGCAGGAATTTTGGAATCACTGGATAAAGGAATATTTGCTTGAGCTAAGGTCAGCCGTTTTGATAAATCCAACTTCTAGTTTTGACTTTATGAATGGAGATTTGATAATTTTAAAAGAGGACCCCCCTCCAAAGACATATGTGGAAAATAGGTTGAATAAAAGAGGCATAAAAAGGCAGAGATGTTAATGTCTGTTCCTGCTTGATAAAGACATCAGATGGTAGAGAGTTAAAACGCCCTGTGCAACTTTTATATCACATGGAGGTATAATAAGAGTCAGTGACCTGACATGGGGAGATTGTTAGAAATTTTTTGGGAGATTTTTAGCTGGTCCTATATTATTCTAAGAATTCCATTTCCTATTTGGTTTTAGAAATTTCTTGATATCTGGACAGAACCAGCTTAGGTCCTTCCATGAAACAAAATTACCATGTTTCTCCTTGTGCAATGGTGATGTCATAGGGCAATAGGAATCTTTTAACTGGATGCTAATGAAGTCTTTATTGTTTGGGCATCCTGTACATTGAAACAACTGGTCATCCTATAACTGTGATCATTGACTCATTGGGTATTTAGTAACTTGATGATGATTTCCTGTTCTTTGAAATGACTGGTCCATCTTTTATCTTGGAATATGGACCTTCCCTGTAAGTATTTCCTTTTATTGTTTTACTTTTGTATATAGGGCCTGTTATATGAAATAAAATCAGTTACTGTTGGAAGACTGAATTGGAAGATTGTCCATTTTTTTCCCTTTCTAGACTTCATCCTCAAAAAACTAAGTCCAATAAAACTTAGGTTCAAAAGCTATGTGTTGTGAGTGAATTTGAAAACGCTTTTGGACTACTTCAAGTGAATAAATTTTCAACATACACAGCCAGCTGCTGATCAAAGCAGTAACCCCCTATATTTATTTGTTGTGGGTCTATTCTTCATTGGGGCACCCCTATGAGCTCCTACACCTGGAAATTTTACCTCATCTACCTGTTGTATATGTGAAGATCACGTGATCACTTTCTATTTATTTTGAAAATTTTTAATTTCAAATTGCTTTTGAATGGAACATTTGGAATGTGACAGGAGTCAACTAATTTGAATTTTTAGAATTTGTGTGATGGGACAGTTTGAATATTGTTTGGTGTTTTTAATTGTACAATACAGTCTTCTTTCTGGTTTCATAGTGAAAGCATCTATGTTAGTTAGCTCGTCTTTATAAACGTTGAATTTTAAGTTAAATATTGCATACAGTATCAGTTTCAGACACGTTAAGATAGAAGAAGAGTCAGAAAGCAAGTTGGGTGTAGCAGCGTGAGCTACACATAGTAGAGCTGGTTCTTTTAAGTTCAATTGACATTGTACACCACTTGAGGTCATCCCTTCACTCCCCATAGGACGGAAGGCGCGCTCAGGGCTTCTCTCTCACCTGAATGCCAACCCATCGATCCAGTATCGAACCTAGAACCACTAACGCAGTAATCGAGCTCGTTGCCTCCTGCCCCTCTGAGGCGGGCCTTTCGGTCTGTTTTCAGACAGACAAGCTGATAACCTCAGAGTGTGTATTGACAGAGCTTTTTAATGTAGTTATCAGCATTAAACCCATATCCCGCCTGTGGCAGGGCCGGGTCTGTGACCTCTGGCCATCCTCCTGTATATTTTAGCTGTATCCCGACCCACCCTAAATACTATTTATTATCTTCCCTTCATACAACCTGCTCCATCTTCCAATGCTCCTCCTCCTCCTCTTCTTATAAATTCTCATACCACCACATTTATTCTCAGTCACTCTTTCTTCCCCTCTCCGCCTGTCTCTTTCCCTATTTCTCTCTACTCGCTCTCTCTGCACTCTTTCCCTCTCTCTTTCCTGTATAGCTTTGGACACATCAGTTATCCTCTGTTCTCAGAAGTTAAGCAACGCAACCCCACCTAGTACTAGTATGGGTGACCTTTCGGAAACACTGAGTATCCAAAATCTGTTTACCCAAAGTCGTCGCAAAAGCTTAGTGTCTGTGTAGACTCTGCGTTAGAACTGCGCAGTGGGCGGGGCTGTAATGACCGTTGTAATTGAAGGGCCCTAAAACACCAACGGAACGAAAAAAAAATCGCAATTTTTTTCGCATTCCTTCCACGGGTTATGCCCTCTGGGAACGGATAATCCATTTTACAGGAATTCTTAAGGAAACTGGTTTCGGTTCTCAAACAAGTTGGGGTTTGAAACTACTAGGAACCATGGTTCTGCACCATCAACACCTGAATGTTTGCAATTGGGAACCTGCTGTGTGACCAGCTCTGCATAGAGAGAAACGTGGGGAGCGACAAAGCATTATTTACGTGCAGTTTCTGCACTCACCTCGATGGCGCAGTGGATAGCACGCTCAGTAACTGCGTTCAATACTCGACAGAGGTGGATTGGCTTCTTCTGGGCGAAAGAGAAGCCCCGAGTGCGCCTTCTTTCCGATGTGAAGTAAAACCGAGGTCTCGTGTGATGTACGATGGCATTTGCACGTAACACAACCCTCTCTACTATGCAACCCTGAATTATAATGCAACGGGTAGATGAAGATGAGGCAACAATTTCCAGGTGTAGGATCTCGTCTCCTGGAGTCGGTGGAATGCTCCAACAAACAGTAAACCGACGATAAGTTAGCATAGGGGTTGCAGCTTTGGTCGGCAACAGGCTGTGGAAAAAAACTGTACAATACTGTATATCACCCTTATATCCATTCAGAGGGACAGGATGGGTACCTGACCCAGTTACGGAGTCACGATTTTTCCGCCACCTGGGCTTAATTGTTCTGCCGTCCTTAAAAAACTGTTGCTCAAATACCTCTTGCCATGAATGTGTCCGGTCCTGGACTATAGCCTTTTTAGCCTATTCAGAAATTCGCACCTGATTGCAGCGCCATCATCATTTAAATTGTTGCCACTAGATGTCATGCAAATCGTTAATCACAGGTGCTAACAACGCGAATAATTTGCTTTTTGAACCAGATACAAAATAGCGGACTTCTCAATGTCGGAACACGCTGGAACCCACATGGATGCGCCAATTCATTTTCTACAAAGCAACATTTCACTGGAAAGTATCCCTATAGAACACTTTACAGGACCAGGAGTGGTTATAGATATTACAAAACAGGCCTCCCAAAATCCAAATGCCCTCGTGGAGATGGAGGACATTGATGCATGGGAAAATCAATATGGAAGAATACCAAATCGCACCATTGTCCTCATGAACTCTGGCTGGGGCAAACTTCGGCAAAGCCGGACTGCTTACCTTGGTAGATCAAATATGAGCGACCTCCACTTTCCAGGTAAGAAATCAAATTCGAGCATTGGTTCCTAATCCCGATGAAGATTTCCTACTCGTTGTTCAAAGGCTGTCAGTTCATGTTCCTAAGATGCGGTTAGGAAAGTCCATCCTGCTTGTGGAGTGCTTGGTTGCCGAAGCAACCAGCTCCTTCATCACTGGAGGAGAAAGGCAAAATCAAATAGTTAACATGGGCCAAATACAGGGGGCAGATACACTGCTTTAAAAGCCTACACGCATGGAATCATACGTGCAGGGAATCCAGCTAAGCAAGGTGACCATGAGAGGTTCATGTGGCCATACTGCAATCGGGTGCAGAACGTGGCTCACCGTGACAGAAATTGCAATAAATGAATTATGCGTTGTAGGTCAGCACCCCTTCATCCATAATCCATTTAATATCATTGTGAAGTCAGAACTTTTCCCCGGGATGATCACAGTCAGGATTGCCAATTAAGGGGGAACAAATTAATGAGCCATTCAATGAAGCTTGGGAACAGATATTGAGCGGCACCTGTGGGACAGAGAGTAAACTATAGGGTAGCAAAGCATAATCTCCACACTGGTTTTATGAGGGACACACCAGTTGTCGTCTAATCACTGAAGTTAAGCAACGCAATCCCAGCTAGTACTGACATGGGTGGACGCTTGGGAAAACTGTTTACAGCCTAATACCCAAAAATCGTCGCATTAATGTAGTGTTGTGGTGGTGCAGGTCCTTTAGTCCCACCACGATTTGTAAATATATGTGTATTTGTGATGTGAAACTTAGATGGCACCAAAGGCGAGTCAAATAAATATTTTTATAATCAATGCAGACTTAATGATGTAATAAATAATTAAATAACTTTTACTAATTACATAAACTTATAAGATTCTTAATAAGCAGAGATGAAATTGAGAGCGTCCGATAGTAACAATACTTTTAGAGCAACTGATTCTTCATTGAGAATTAAATTCAAACTTTTTCCATTGAAAACAAATGCCAATATAACAATTCAAATTTAAATGCAAAATTCAAATAAACGAATAACATGTGCCGTCGAATGATGTGCACATGATGTGTGCAACATCAGCACAATACTCATGTACATGACGTGTGTCATCTCACCACACTACCCCCTTGCTAGAATTGAGGTAACCAAAGGAGAAGCGAAATGCACGCAAGAACTGCGTGGATGCAGGTGAGACAAAATGTCTGGAGATGATGATGAACTAGGGAGACTAGAATGTTGCTCAGTATCTAGATCTGAGAAAAATGCAGGTTTTAGACGGTCAATGGACACGTTGTCCTCACTTCCATTAAGGCGAAGAGTGAAATATTTGTTGTGACGCTGTAAAATTTTAAATGGACCATCATAGGGTTGTATCAAAGGATGAGAAAGTGCCCCACGACGAATGAAAACATGGGTAGCATCGTCTAATTTTGGAGTTCGAAAAATACAATGAGAAGGAGGCTGACGAGGAGGAACATATAATAGTGTGTGCATTCTTAAACGCAACTGATTTATGAAATTAACTGGAGATTCAGAGGGTTGCTTGACAGAGAACAAATCGCCAGGTAGGCAAAGGGTAGTCCCATAAACAGCTTCAGCAAGAGAAGACTGAAGATCTTCTTTGACTGCGCATCGAAGTCCAAGCAAAATGAGTGGAAGTTGTTCAGGCCAATGTGTTGGGTCTATGGTAGACTTCAAGGAAGCTTTTAACTGTCTGTGAAACCGCTCAATCAGCCCATTTGGGGCAGGGTGGTAAGATGTTGTACGAATATGCCTTACCCCGAGGGCTTCACACAAATGGGAAAACAAAAGTGAGTCAAATTGAGCACCTCTGTCAGTTGTAATGGTGGAAGGGACACCAAAATGAGCAATCCAATGTTGGATTAAAGCAGTTGCAATGGTAGCAGCTGTAGTGTCCATAACTGTTATGGCCTCTGGCCAGCAGGTAAATCGGTCAATACCGATGAGGATGTACCGATGACCCTTAGATGAAGGTAATGGTTCTACAAGGTCTATGTGTATTTTTTCAAAGTGAGTGGACGGTGGTGTACAGGTGCCAACTGGTGAAACAACATGTCGGTTGACCTTGCTTCTTTGGCACTGTAGGCAGGAACGCGTCCACTCTGCTATATCTTTGTTCATCAAAGGCCACACATACCACTGGGCTATAAGTTTCCGTGTTGCAGTGATTCCTAAATGTGCGATTTTGTGGAGTTGGTTGAAAATGGCTCGACAAAGTGAAACAGGAACCATTGGTCGAGGTTGTGACGTCAAGACATCACAGATCAGGCATATATTGGAACCAGGTACAGGTACTGACTGAACACAAAGAGAAAGGGGATTCTCCAGCAATTGGCGAAAATCAGGATCACTGTCTTGTGCTGACTTGAGTTGTTAAAGTGTAACAGTCTCATGAACGACTTCTAAAGTATGTATGTTTGTTCGGGAAAGGGTGTCGGCTACAAGGTTTTCCGAACCATGGATATGTCATATATCCGTGGTAAATTCTGCAATAAATGTCATTTGACGTGCCTCTCATGGTGAGTGATGGTGGATTTTTGTTAACATGGAATGGATCAAAGGTTTGTGATCTGTAAAAATTGTGAAATGCCAACCTTCTAGGAAATAACGGAAGTGCTTAACAGAAAGGTAGACTGCCAGCAATTCTCTCCCGAAGGTGCTGTACCGGGTTTCAGGTGGTTTGAATTTTTTGGAGAAAAGTCCCAATGGATGCCATTCACCTTCTACCAACTGTTGTAATACTGCACCTGCTGCAGTATCTGAGGTGTCTGTAAACAGTGCAACAGGGGTGTTGGGGTTGGGGTCAGGGTGTACTAAGAGCATGGCATCTGAAAGTGCATTCTTGATTTGAAGGAATGCATCTTCTGCAAGGGTAGACCAAGATAATTTTGCATTCTTGGATGCTTTTCCACCCAGCATCGCATGTAACGGCTGCAGAATGGCAGCACAAGAGGTACGAAACGTTGAAAAAAATTAACGAGACCCAAGAAATGAAGTGATCGTCTCGATTCAGGTCGAGGAAAATCTTTAATAACTGATACTATTTGTGGTAAGGGGGTGATCTTTTGCTGAGTAATCCGATGGCCTAAAAAGTCTAAAGTAGATTTTCCAAACTCACACTTTGAGAGATTTAAAGTTAACCCATAATTTTGCAGGCATTCGAAAACTTGACGTAAGTGGGGTACATGATGTTCTTCATCTTTGCTGCCAACAAGGATGTCGTCTATATAAGTATAGACGAAGGGGAGATCCCCAAGAACCATATCCATAAACCGTTGGAATGTTTGAGCTGCGTTTCGAAATCCAAAAGGCATCCTAACATACTCAAACAGACCAAACGGTGTAATAACTGCTGTTTTCGGAACATCCTCAGGCACAATGGGAATTTGATGATATGCCTTGGTGAGGTCCAATTTGGAAAAGATGTGTGCTCCTTGGAGTTGTGAGTTGAATTCCATAACATGAGGCACTGGATACCGATCTGGAATGGGTCGAGCATTCAGTGCTCTGAAATCACCCACAATCCTCCAGGAATCATCTTTGGGCACCAAATGTAAAGGGCTGGACCAGGGACTTGCAGACGGCATAATATAGCCAGCTTCATGTAAGGCCTGAAATTCCTTCTTGGCTATATTAGACTGGACTGGATCCAGACGCCTCACACGAGCATGACAAGGTGGCCAAGAGGTCGTTACAATGTGATGATCAACAGAATGGGATGCATGAGTGGAAGTAGGCTTGGGTATAGTCATAGCCTTGAATTCCTCAAGTAAGGATTTATACGGAGTATCTGTAGTTGGTGTAATGAATGACAACCATTGATAGGAGATAGAATGACGTACTTGAATTCCAAAAATTTCAAAACCGGTAATTCTATCCCATAGGACTCATCGTCCGACGTTCACTAATAGGTTGAAGTGGGCTAAAAAGTCAGCCCCAATAACTGCATTAGATATGTCCACTATAAAGAAGTCCCAAGAGAAAGAACGACGAAGTCCCAAGTCAACATCTAGCTGATGAATGCCAAAGGTATCAATGGGTGACTTGTTCGCAGCAAAAAGTTGGAATTCTAGGGATTTGCGTGGTGTAGGATTTATTGCTGATTTGGGAATTATGCCATATTCAGCTCGGGTGTCGATCAAAAATTACATCCGAGTTGATCTATCCCACACATAAAACAGGTAACTGGGACTCCGGAGGCCTTCATTTCTCAACTCTAAAAATGAAGGACCTCTCCGTTGTCCTGTGTACAAGGGGGCTTACATTTTCTGGCATCCTTCCCAAATGTCCGGTGATACCAGCAAATGGCGCCTGCTGTTGATGTGTCCCCAGGAGAATCTGGCTGAAAACGTCGACGTCAGGACAATGAACGATTTCGAGATGTGTTTCTCTGCCTATTGTTAAATTTTGTAAAGGATGTTGAAAGAGCATGAATTTGGTTGCATAACTCATCCACATGTAATGCCAATTTTGAAAACTCGTTATTTGAGGAGGTGTTGCCGAATTGCTCTGTTCCTATGGGGGTTGGTTGCTGGGAACTGCTCGATTTACTGCCTAAAACTTGAGCATTTGATACCACATGAACATATGGAGCTGAAGGATCGAGTACTTCTGATATTTTATCAGCCATCTCGGCTAATTTTTCGATGGGAGTACTCACATCCGCCATAGCCAATATGACACGCGTTTGACGAGGTAAATGAGAGAGAAATAATTCTTTTATAAGGGATGTCTCACCACACGTTGATGCAGTATCCCCTGCTAGTTGTTGCATCTGACGCAACAACTGTGAGGGCTTCCTATCTCCCAACTGCAAATCTGTCTGTAGTTGATGAAGTTTTTGCTGTTGGGATAAGGCACTCCATTTGGTGACAGCAGATTTTAAAGCATCATACGCATTTGTGGGAGGTGGGTTGAGGATGAGATCCCTAACATCACATACCACCTCAGGTGGTAGGAGATCGACTGTCAGATCAAACCTACGAGAGTCTGATCTTATTTGGTAAATCCTAAAACCATACTTGATTGTGGCGAACCACATCTCGGGATCGTGGGTCCAAAATGAAGGGAGCTTAAAAAGTTTTACATTTTGGTATGCCACGTTTACAGATGGGTCATCCCTATCTGCGGGACCCTCGATATAGATTGGCATTGGAGGTATACTTTCATCCTCAAATGTGATCGACATTCCACTTAAATAGACTAACACTCACTTAAGATTCTTAAATTCAAATGTTTCCCGAGTAATGATGAGTGGAGAACGTACAGTTCATGAATTCGTTTTAAATCAGAATTGGAATTTTAGAGTGTTCAGGAACTCCCAGCTAAATATGTTATCAAGTGTAAATAATGTTGTTCAGTCCTACCGTCCTGGTACCATGGCTGTCAATACTGCCTAGCTGTAATCCGTATGTAAAAAAAATGAGGATAATCCAGGGTACTGATTTCCAATCAGATATCCGATGCACTATCCGTTTTTCTTATTTATATCGTTGATTCTGGGGAGGTAAACACAGATCACCTCAAAAAATCACATTGTCTGCAAATAAATCATGTTGTCTTCAAATAAATCACATCTAACACAACTATCACATCGTTTTCAAAATCACGTCTAACACAAAATCACGTCCGGGTCACCAATTGTGGTGGTTCAGGTCCTTTAGTCCCACCACGATTTGTAAATATATGTGCATTTGTGATGTGAAACTTAGATGGCACCAAAGGCGAGTCAAATAAATATTTTTATAATCGAAGCAGACTTAATGATGTAATAAATAATTAAATAACTTTTACTAATTACATAAACTTATAAGATTCTTAATAAGCAGAGATGAATTTGAGAGCGTCCGATAATAACAATACTTTTAGAGCAACTGATTCTTCATTGAGAATTAAATTCAAACTTTTTCCATTGAAAACGAATGCCAATATAAAAATTCAAATTTAAATGCAAAATTCAAATAAACGAATAACATGAGCTGTCGAATGATGTGCACATGACGTGTGCAACATCAGCACAGTACTCGTGTACATGACGTGTGTCATCTCACCACAGTGTCTTTATAGTCTCTGCTGTAGAACTACGCAGTGTACGGGTCTCTAATGACCTTGTTGTTTAAGGGCCCAAAATTACCAACGAACGAACTAAATTCAAGTTGTTTTCATGGATTTAGAGAAAGCTTATGATAGTGTAGCAAGCATGGCAGGCACGTAGCTGGATCTAGTAATTTGGGGGGAGAGGGGTACTAATAGTTTTTAATCAGTACACTGTAGATTATGAAAAACAAATTGTATTTACAAATCAAATTGTACTTACCTAGGAAAACACTATTCAGTGTTTCTTATTTAATTAGCATACATGTACATACTTCCTGATCAGTTATAAGTCTAAAAAGGTTTCTATTCACCAAATTTGGGGGACTAGTCCCCCCTGTCCCCACCGCTCAGCTACGTGCCTGAAGCATGGTACTATGAAAGATTCTAAGTAAACGGATAGGGACTAGAAGGAGACTGTATCACTATAATTATAAGGAGACTGTATCAATATACTGTACAGCAGTTTTAAGCATGAAGGTTGGGTGTGCACCAAAGTTCTGCACTTAGCCCTTTGTCTTTTCATTTTGGTCATGGATGATTTGCTGACAGGTGGTAAGCATTGGGCACTCCAGTATATGGTACTCGTGGATGTTATTTGTTAGTTTGTTACGCCAACGGGTAGGGGAGTCGGCCAAGCTTCAAAAGCTTAGTTATTCCAGAGAGGATGCAAAGAATGGTCCTAAGGACATTAGTGACCGGAAGTAATGCAGACGAAATCGGAGAACGAAACCTTAAAGTGGGATTGAAATGCAAATGATGGCGAAAAGTCAGACGAGTTCATAGACCCTGATGTGACCCACAGGTTGGTTGAAATGGAAAAGTGGCGTATCCAGTCCTGTGTTATTATAGGGCCCCAATGATCCTAACAAGAAGTTCTACACATCTATGGTTAATCCAGGTGTTAGGGCCCATCAGCGACGAGGTCATTAGAGCCCAGTCCACTGCGTAGTTCTAATGCAGAGACTACTCAGACACGACGTCAATGCGACGATTTTTGGGTATTAGCAGTACCCAGTTTTCCCAAGCGGCCACCCATGTCAGTACTAACTGGGGTTGCGTTGCTTAACTTCAGTGATCAGACGAGAACTGGTGTGCCCAACGCAATTTGCCGCTCCCTGTGGCGAATATGGTGAACCAGGCTCGCACCCCAGCATAAGCCTGGGCCCAAGGTGAGCGGCTTATTGCGTTGACCATACCAGTTCTCGTGTGATCACTGAAGTTAAGCAACGCAACGACAGTTAGCAATGACCTGCGTAGCCCCTTGGGAAGACTGGGTACTGCTAATACCCAAAAATCCTTGCATTAGGGTGGTGTCTGTGCAATCTCTGTAATAGAACTAAACAGTGGGCAGGGCTCTAATGACCTTGTAGTTGAAGGGCCCTTTAACACCAACAAAACAAACCAAACCTGGGCCGAAGGCCAAGACCGGGGACCCTGCTTCAGCGAACGGGCTGAACCCGCTTCGCGCAGGCTCTGCCTCTTGATATAACGACTCACGGTTATAACGAGAGTCGACTATTAAACGACAGTTTAATTACTTTTGATTGAAATTCACAATGGATTTCGACAAAGAAATCCGTTGTGAAGAAATCATTTTTAGAAGGGGGGGGTTGCATCAGGTATGAAATTCAGCTATGTTACAAACGCCGTACAACGTTATGGAGACCTGTCCTTAATATTTCTACCTGCTGTTTTCTGGGACATGTGATGAGTGACGTCACCTTGAACAGTCGTTATAAATTGTCTTTCTTGAAGAGCGTTCTGCTATTTCGGTTTTGCAGTTCATTACTACTATACGCAGTTTATTCCTCCTAAAATTTGCATACTTTGTAACCGGAAGTATAATATAATCATTAGTTTTCATAAAGACGCAGCAGTTCTTAAAAACATCAAGGTAAGTATTGTTAACTATATCACTGAAGGAGGAAGCCGTGTTGAACCAAGTATTCATGTCTACAATTCCAGGAAAATAGTTCGCATGCTGTAAGATCCTATTGTTTCTATTGTAAGATCCGCTTGTAAGATCCTATTGTTTCGCTTGTGTTTTAGAGCCCTTTAACTACAACGGTCCTTAGAGCCCCGTCCATTTCGTAGTTCTAATTCAGAGACTGCGCAGACACTATGCTGATGCGACGATATTTGGGTATCTGCGGTACTTAGGGTTCACAAGTGACCACCCATGTTAATACCATCTGGGGCTGCGTGGCTTAAATTTAGTTATCAGACGAGAGCAGGTGTGTCCAACGGAATACAGCCGCTTCCCCAGGGTCGATCATGATCCAGGCAGTTAGTTTCATTGCAGGCTGCTGAAGGTGCGCTTTCCGTGGTTTGAGAGGTAAAGCTAGTGTCGTACCTCGTGTTGTGTGTGACATTAATATTGCAATGTAACAGCGAATCCTTGTGCCATCTATGGCGGGTCTGGCCTGAAACTGGAGAAAGAAAGCATAGGCTATCTATTGAACGGTGCTTTTAAGCAACCGGCTGCCTGTGGAATGTACAGCCCTTTAGGTCCGGTGCACACATGCGATGTGTACTCGTGCGGCCTCGTAATTGCGCATGAGATACATTAGTTGCAATAGGGAAGTGCACACATACCTCCGGCGCCGTTGCGGTCCCACAAATCGAAGTTGCGTCAAAAAATGCCCGAAGATCCCTACCGTACCGCAACGGCGCCGCACCCGCACATCTGATAGCGTAGTACGTCTTGGTCTATTGAGTGGTGCACACATCCGCGCGGTTTCTTAGTTTTGCGATTTGATACGCAAAAAGTGTGCCAAATGTGTAATGGCGACATTTCACCGCATGTGTGCATTGAATTGCTGCAGCGTCGCTGCGGTGTCCCTGTGGCAACCGCATAAGCAAAAATACCGTGTGCCGGGCCTTACTTGCCCAAAAGAAGTTACAGCATCAGTCAGGATGGAACCTGCAACTAATGACGCACCACCGAAGCGTGAAAAAGAAACCCGGATGAGAAGTAGGACCTCGTTCAGGCCCTTTGTCGTGTCGAGTTCCGAGAAGTCCATAGAAGAAAAATCAGGCGGACATTAAGTAATTCGGTGCAACAATAGAATTGCAGCCAGTTGAGTAAATACACTATCCTATCAAAAGTCATGGGACACCACCACTTTCATAGAATCACTCGCAAATATACAGTACATATTTTAGTACAGTATCTTGTTGGTCCACCTTTTGCTGCTATCACAGCGTCTACTTTCTGGGGGCATACTGTCCACAAGGTTTTGATAATATGTTGCGACAGATAATTTACACCATTCTGCCATAAGTGTCTTGGACAGTTCAGTCACAGATGTTGGGCGTTCTGCAAAAGTGCACAATCGACGTTCCTACACGTCCCACAGATGTTCGATGGGGGGTTCAGATCGGGACTCTGTACAGGCCTTTCAAGTTCTCGAACCCCCATTTCATCACATCATGTGCCTACAGCCCGTGCTTTATGGCAAGGTGCGTTATCATGCTGAAACAGAAAAGGGCCATTGCCAAAGTGCTGCCAGAGAGATGGGAGTGCTGCATTGTCCAGAATGTCCAGGTAACACTCTGCATTTAGATGTCCATCCACAGAAACGATTGCATCTAACCCATTCCATGAGAAGCACTCCCACACCATCACTGACCGTCCACCGAACTTCACCGTGGGCACAACACAGCTTGGCAGGTAGCGATCGTTGGGCGTTTTCCATACCCAAACTCGTCCATCAGATTGCCAGATGGTGTAGCGGGACTCATCACTCCATACAACCATTCGCCATTGATCCAGAGTCCAATGTCGTCACTCTTTGCACCATTGCAATCTCCTCGTTGCATTGCTGGTGTTGATGTGAGGCTTGTGGGCTGCCACTCTGCCATAAAAACCCATTGCATGCAGTTCCCTGCAAACAGTAAGGGTGCTCACAGTTGTTCCCGTCAACTCTATGAATGACCTTGTCAGTTCATCAAGTGATGTGTTACAGTTTGCAGTGACCATTTTATGAAGAGCGGTTTGGTCTCTAGCCGACATGATCTTGGGTCTTCCAGTCCTAGGTGGAACACTTGTGGTGCCTTTCTCTTTCCAGACTCGGATGACGTTGTGAACGGTCGATTTGGGGATATCTAGGAGAGTTGACTTCTCCCTAACAGTTTTGCCTGCAAGATGACACCTGACAATTGTGCCCGTTTGGAAGCCCGAAAGCTCTTTTCTTTGAGACATTATTTCAGCATTCACGGAAGTATCATCTCATAAAAGTGTACTCTCTGTTATATAGTGTTGAGAGGAATGGCACCTATGATATTGCAAACGAATGTAATATTTTCACGCAAATAACGGTTGTCCCATGACTTTTGATAGGGTAGTGCATACCGTTAAACAGTTCCCCTGTGTTTTCGGTTGGGGCGGGACAAAGCGATACCAGACCCTGTCCTAGGGCGGAAAGGGGTTGTGAAATGTGGTAATCGTATCGTTAGAACGTACTACCGTAGTACGTTGTATAAAGCCCAGTGTACATCAAACGCGTATTCGACCGAGAAACTTCTTTTATTGCTGGACCGAACAAGAGCATAAGACGAGAACAACCTCTACACGCTTTTGGAGGTTTTCTCTCACTAGCCAACAGCAAGGCCGCCTGAATAGAGGCTTTATCACATGATGCTCAGTGCTGGCGGTCTACACACGCCAAGTAGGTCTTCGCGCCCTTATTGGCGGAGGTAGCCACTCGACCGGGTGAAGAGAAACGGTTTCTCTCCGATCGCTCGGCCCTGTACTTTGCGTTCTCATGAGGCGAGTACTTCGCCATCTTGATACTCGTCTGGTGTAAACTTGGCTTGAGGAGTGAAGTGAGAAAAAGTGGGATAGGAGATGGAATGCGAGAGTGTGTGATAGAAAGGGTGGGTGTGTGTGAGGGAAAGAATGAAAGAGTGAGAGAGAGAATGAGTGAGAAGAAAGTTGAAGAGTGAAAGTGTGTGAGACGGCGAATGACAGTGTGAGAGAAAGAGATAGGGTGAAGTTGTGAGAGAGAGCATGTGACAGTTTGAGAGAAGATAGTGAGAGAGGATGTGTGATAGAGAATGAGTGCAAGAGTGTGTTAACCCATTAGTGCTCATTGGCAATTTCAGTTGCCAGCACATTTGAAAAATTTTTAAAAATTAGTGTAGTTAACTTTAAGTAATTTAGTTGTTAGCAACAAGGTTGGCTCAGCCCAGCTGGCCCCCTCCATAGCGGTGGTGGTGGGTGAGAGAAGAGGGAAGAAACCAGGGACACCCCCTGTCCCCGCATTGGGGCGCGTGTCCTTGGTCCATCCACCCAGGCTCTTCAGCCAACAGCAGAAAGCACTGAGTGGCAGCATGCCCCAACTGGGGCATGATGGGGATTCCTCCTTTGAGATGGAGGAGGAAGACCCAATCGTAGGCACCCCTCCCTTTTCTGCTGTGGGATGGAAAAAAGGGAGGAATAGAAATAAACCTCCAAAGCCCACCTAATGGTGAATCTCCTTCAATGGAACTGTAGAGGTTTTTCCCACAAGAGGGACGAGACCACAATGCTGATCTCATGGTACAACTCCATCTGCATCTCCCTCCAGGAGATCCTCTGCCGTAGTGATACCCCACTTTCGTTACGGGGCTACAACATGTATGCAGACACCCGGCAGCAGGGAAACCACCCTGTGGGAGGGGTGGCTATCCTTATCCAGAATGGATGCATGCACATCCCAGTGACTTTGCAGACGCCTCTCCAAGTCATGGCAGTTTCACTGCAACTGAATGTGCCCACCACTCTGTTCCCTCTACCTGCCTCCTGGGATTGATATCCCATGGGCAGACCTTGACTCCCTCACAGCCCAGCTTCTTAGACCCTTTCTGATTATTGGAGATTTTAATGCCCATAAAACCCAATGGGGCTCGGACAGTCGCAACCCCTGAGGGCTCCTTGTGGAACAATGGGTGTCATGCAATGGCCTCATTGTCCTAAACACAGGTGCCCCCACACATGTGATGACTGCCACTGGTGGTCTTTCCTGTATCGACCTCTCCATCTGCTCTCCTGGGTTGGCGCCAGGTCTGCAATGGGAGGTTCTGTCTGACCCTTGTGGAAGTGACCACTTTCCCATCAGGATTAGCAGTGGAAGTGGGGCATTACCCCAACAACCACCATGGTGGTGTTTGCGTCGGGCAGACTGGGAGGGGTTTGCTTGTCGTATCCACTTTCACCCACTGCATGATTTTGATGTGGTCAATGATCTAGTGCGGCCAAGTTGCGTTGGACACACCAGTTCCCATTAGATCACTGAAGTTAAGCAGCGCACACCCACGTCAATACCAACTTGGGTGGTTGGTAAAGAACGTTGGGTGCTGCAAATTAACCCTCTTCCTCCTCCTTTCACCTACCTCCTCATCTCCCACGGGCAGCCCTATAAGGGGTTGACCTGTTATGACTGCCTGGCTTACACCCCAACCCACAAACGAATCAAAGCCACTTCACAGAGGTGGTGATCAGGGCGGCATTGGCATCTGTTCCCCAGAGCTCGTGTAACCATCCACGAGCACAGGTGCCATGGTGGACAGAGGACTGTCGGAGTGCGATTCGGGGCCCGTAGGGGCTCCCCTCGCCTCTTCCAGTCTCATCCAACTAATGCCAATCGTGTCAACTACCTCAGAGCCCAGACATATGAATGACGGATAATCTAGGGAAGGTACTTACAACCCTTTGGCTCTGGTCTACTTGTGCAAGGGAGACATTTCCTTCTGCCTTGTAAGGTGGCTGAGGAGCTGGCAAGGACATCTGCAGCCATCTCCAGTTTCCAGCACTACACTGCAGCTTTCATCAAACAGAAAGAAGCTGCAGAACGCCTTCCAATTAACTTCTCTGGTGGTGTTGCTGAGGGGTATAACGACCCATTTACCCATTGGGAGCTGCGGGCAGCTCTAGCACGGGCCTGGGATACTGCCCCTGGTCCTGATAACATCCATTACCAATTGCTATGGCATCTACCTGAGAATGGTCTTTCCTACCTCCTTGAGGTTTTTAATTATATTTGGCAGCAGCACAAAATCCCTGTAGGCTGGCGGGACGCTATCATCATTCCCTTCCTAAAACCTGGAAAGGATAGTAGCCTCCCAACGAATTACTGGCCCATATCGTTGATGAGCTGTGTGTGTAAAACCATGGAACGCATGGTTAACTGGCGTCTGGTGTGGTATCTAGAACGGCATCACCTTCTTGCCAATGCCCAATGTGGCTTGCATGCTGGCAGGTCTCTGGTGGATCATTTGATTGCGTTGGAGTCTGCAGTACGCGAGGCCTTTCTCCATGAACAGCACTTGGTAGCTGTCTTCTTGAGAAGGCATATGATACCACACGGCGCCATGGTATATTTGAGACCTTGCACCAGTGGGGGCTCAGGGGTAATTTGCCTCTTTTCCTCCATAGCTTTTTGTCCAACCAGACCTTCAGAGTGCGTGTGGGTAACACCTACTCCTCTGCCTTTTTGCAAGAGAATGGTGTCCCACAGGGAAGCATCCTCAGTGTGACGCTCTTGGCTGTTGTGGGGAACGGTTTTCCCTTCTCCATTCACCCCCAGGTACAGCCGTCCCTATTTGTGGACGACTTTTCTATCCAGTACCGGGCTGCCACAATGCATTGCATTGAGCGTCAACTGCAACTGGCACTCAATAGTGCCAATGAGTTCGCCAACTCACGCGGCTATAAGTTCTCTCCTGAGAAAACAACAGTCATGCACTTCTGTTGTAAGCGAGGGTTTCACCCTGAGCCTCAGCTTACCCAGAATGGGCGCCTCCTCCCAGTTGTAGAGGTAGCCTGGTTTCGGGGGCGAAACGTCCGAGGGGCAAAAGCTCCGGGGGCGAAAAGTACCCAGGGGCGAAATGTCGGGGGCGAAACTTCTGTAAACCGTTCCAACATCTACGTTTTACATTCAAAATATAAATTTTGCCAGGTAAATTAATGCTTTTTCAGTTATAATATTACATGGTGCCTAATGTGTTGCACAATAACTATAATACAACAGGAGTTAGGCTCATGCCTAATTTTAGGTCATCTTTAGATGCTATAAATACTGTAGATGGCCTTATTAGCCAACTTGAGGATAAGGTTGCCCACACTTTTGCTCAGTTGTTCTGAAATCACCCTGAAGGAAAGATTGTTACTGACAATAATCGCACTGTGTGCTCAAAAATTAAAACAAAAAGTCTGTATGTCGTTCACAGTGGTCCTGGGAGTGGTTCTCCCAGCGTTCAATTCTCCCACGAATGTTCTCTGAGAACTACAGCAGGAACCAGGAGATTGGTGCAATTGTTTGCATATAGATCAAGACAAGCCTTAAGACACTTACTGTAAATTGTTAACGCTTTTAACCCAAAAATAGAGGTGCAAGACGCTGCCGTGAGGCTGGCTGTCGACCCCCCATTAGTGTATACCTGGGTTTTCTTGGCTCTGTTGCAGTAAAAAGATTCTTTGATTTTACTCGCCAGAGTCAAGATAACACAATAAAAATATCATTTGCAACCTACAGCATTGCCAAAAGCAGACGACAGGGAAGCAAAGTTTGACCATCTTGCATGTACGCAAAGCTCTAGCCGATCAGTCTTTTGAGACCGCCTAGCTGTTTACATGGAAGGACTGTTACTGACATTAGGGAGATTTAGTACTAGGTAAAACGTACGCACGCAACAGCGTCGGAACACCACGTGATCAACGCACGATAAGTGTTTAAAAATGAGTTTTTGCACAACGATGTCGCACCCACTTATGATTAAGCTGTGAGCGCCACCTAGTGATTTGCAAAAGGAAGCGTGAAAGGCATTGTTTCAAATGCTACGTTGAATCGTATGGTCCTCCGTAGGTCGGGCAAATCGTACGTCTAATCCTACGTGCTCGGTATCTCAAGCTGGTGTTTTCGGCTGCGCGTTTCCATTTTTGTCTGCTAACCGTGACGTACGTTTAAAAAAACGCATTGCTAAATCTCCCTAATAATCGCACTGTGTGCTCATAAATTAAAAAAGACAGTCTGTATGTCGTTCACGGTGGTCCTGGGAGTGGTTCTCCCAGCGTTCGATTCTCCCACGAATGTTCTTTGATGTATGTGTTAAATTACCTCCAGGACACTTTGAGGGGTGACACCGGCTTGTAAAAATATGATACAAAAGATCGCCCTGGGACATAAATAATGCAGAGACTTCACAGACACTATGCTAATGCGACTATATTTTGGTATTAGCTGTACCTATGGTAGTTTTCCCAAGCGGCCACCCATTGGTATTAGCTGGGGTTGCGTGTACTAAAAGAAGCATGTACCCGTACGTTGTAGGACAGTCATTGTAAACGACGAAATATTTATCAGCCAAATTTTGTATTGAAGGATTTTGATTCGCGGTGACAGTATTTGCATATTAACTACAGGAAACGAAGGGGAACCAGGCAATAAACTGAAACGTTTGGCCTTCACATTTGTGATTCCGGACCATTGTCTAACATAAATATTTCGCTTTCAGTCTTACCTAGAAATGTTTCCGACAATTTGTAAAATATCATTTCAATGAATCGCCCATTTCACTCCCATTAGAAACGAACCATGGGTTCAACCACGTTAATGGTACAACTACTATTATTGTTATTCTGCAACAGGTTAGACACCATGCAATATTATAATCATCAAATCATTAAGTTACCTGCCAAAATTTCTATCTTGGTAGTATAATGTAGTATTGAAACAGTGGGATAGGCCGACATCCCCCACTGACAACCTTAATATTCCTGTGGGTGTCCAAACGCCTAGCTGGGGTGCCCCCTGTTGAAGCTTGCTCAGTAGACTCGCAGACCCGACCCTGTCACAAGCGGGATAAGGGTATGATGTTGATGATGGTGGTCCAGGAGAGCGGCTTATTGCGTTGGATACACCAGTTCTCATCTGATCACTGTAGTTAAAAAAACGCAACCCCAGCTAGTACTAATATGGGTGGCCGCTTGGAAAAACTGGTTTCCACTAATGCCCCAAAATATCTGTGCAGTCTCTGCATTAGAACTACGCAGGTGACAGGGCTCTATTGGCTTAGTGGTTGAAGGGCCCTAAGACACAATCAAACCAACTACATTCATTCCTATGGGGTAAATTGTTCAACGTGCTAATTTGTTACAAGAATTTATGGTAGGGTGCCTTTTCTTCCTGTTTGTTACTGCAAACAGAAATTCCACCAATCGACTGGTTTGGCTTTAGATAGGTTATACTGTATACATACATGCCACGTGCCAGCAGAATTGCTCTGCACGCATTAAGTCGCCACCCCTGAACCAGTTTCTTATAGCACTGCATACTGGTAGGTGCAATGCGCTGACGCAACGATATGGAGGGGATGAATGGAAGCCCCAAACGCTGTCATGTCGTTCACTAGTTTCTCACAGACGGTAGAGAGCGTCTTATTGCATTGGACAGTCTCGTCAGTTGGACGAGATGCGTCCCTGCGAGCCCGAATCGCACTCCGACAGTCCTCCATCCACCATGGCACCCGTGCTCGCGGTGGGTTGCATGAGCTCTGGGGGACGGATGCCAATGCCGTCCCGACTACCACCTCTGTGAAGTGACTCACTAGATCGCTGACCACATAAAAATCACATAGTGGGCGAAAGTAGGTTCTATGGGCGAACTCCTCCCAGTCCGCCCAATGCAGACACCACTGCTATGGTTGTTGGGGGAGAGCCCCACACTACAAGGGTCAGACAGAACCTCCCATTGCAAACCTGGCGTCAATCCAGGAGAGCAGATGGAGAGGTCTATACAGGAAAGCGCACCAGTGGCAGTCATCACATGTGTGGGGGCACCTGTGTTTAGAACAATGAGGCCATTGTGTGACACCCATTGTTCCACAAGGGGCCCTCAGGGATTGCGGCTGTCCGATCTGCATTGAGGATCATGAGCATTAAAGTCGCCAATAATCAGAAAGGGTCTGGGAAGCTGGGCTGTGCTGGAGTCAAGGTCTGCCCATGGGATATCAAATCCCAAGAGGCATGTAGAGGGAACATGAAGTGGTGGGCATATCCAGTTGCAGTGAGACAGCCACTGCCTGCAGAGGCGTCTGCAAAGCCACTGACACGATATTGCACCCATTCCGGATATGGATAGCCACCCCTCCCACTGGGTGACTTCCTTGCTACCAGGTGTCTGCATATATGGTATAGCCCCAAAACGAAATGGGGGAGGGAGCATCTCCCTCCAGGATCTCCTGGAGGGAGATGCAGATGGGGTTGTGCCGTGAGATGAGCACTGGAATCTCGTCCCTCTTGTGGGAATAACCTTGACAGTTCCATTGAATGAGATTTACCATCAGGTGGGCTTAGGAGGCTTATTTCTATTTATCCCTTTTCTCCATCCCACTGCAGAAAAGGGAGGGAATCCCCATCATGCGCCAGTTGGGGCATGCTGCCACCCAGTGCTTTCTGCTGTTGGCCAGAGAGCCTGGGTGGACGAACCAAGGACACACGCTCTGCTGTGGGAGTGTCCCCATCTTCTGTCCTCCTGTCACACTCACCACCCTGTCTGTGGGAGGGCCCGGCTGGGCTCCGCCAGGGAGAAAGGCCTTCAAGGGAGATGCCTCTGTTTGATGAGAGGCATTTGTGGCCTCCAAAGAGGCTGGTACCAACACTATAGGAGATTCTATGTGTGGGCCAGAGGGAGTGGTGAAGCCAGAAGAAGCCTTTGAAATGGGGTCGGGGTTCGTCTGGCAACCAATTCTAGAACAGACCAGCACCCCATGGACCCTGCGGGCCCGGGTGGGCGTCAAACGGATGAATGGGGGAATTGCAGTAGCATGTCCGTCTGGGTGCAGACAGATGACAAAGCAGCTACCTTTGCAGCACCTGCATAGGACAAGCCATGACCGAAGGTCCCTGGCAAGGCTAGCAGCTGCCATGCATTCTGAAAGCTGATACCCTTCTTGACATGCAACTCCTGGATTGCACGTTCCTGCAAACAATTGGGGTAATCCCAAGAAGAGCAACTGCCCTTACAGTTGATACAACAAGGTGCAGCCTTACATGACTTAGGGTAGTGGTCTCCCTACCCAGAAGTGCCACACATGGCCTTGGCAGAACAGGAATTCTGGCCATGGCCATATCACTGACACTTGAAGCACCAAAGTGGGCTAGGTATGAAGGCACGTACAGGTAAGCAGCCATGATGTACTCTGGCACCTTCGACCTACTGAAGATCATCACCAAGGTGTCACAAGGGTGGGATTCTCCATCCCATTGAACTGCAGTGTGGTGGACAGCCACCACACCCTGGTCCCTGAGGTCCTCCGCTATTTTCTCCTCCAACTCCCCTCATAGGTCGGGACACTGCACCAAACCTCTACTGGTGTTTAGGGTTCGATGGGGTTCAACCACAATGAGGAAGTCACTGAGCTTCTGCATTTTTAGTAATTCCTCGACCTGGTGGGGGCAGATGCCTCTACTAACAAGGCGCCATTGTACAGTTTCAGGACCCATGTCACATCACCAGCAATGCCCTTGATGGCTTTAGTAACAAGGAAGGGTGACGCCTTCCCCAAAGCTGCACCATCCTCCTCAGATATTAAGCAACCAGAGAGGATAGGAAGAATGTGTGGAAGTTGGTTTGACTGCCCCTAAGACCTCCTTATATGGAGGAACATGCTTCACATCGGTGGTGGGGCCCTGCACCTTAAGGCTAAGAGGTCGTTGCTTCTTGTTAAGGGCAGGTGCTGATACTGTAGACGCCACAGGTGTGTGCCTTGATCCAGTTAGATTACTGGGGGAACACAGCTTCTTAGTTGGAGCTCCATCAGCTCAGTGGCAGTTGGCCCACTGCGTTGGGTGGGCCCGAGCCTACCATCTTCCGGCTCAACACAAGTCAAGGAAAGAGAAGAAAATCAAGGGGTGGGGTTATTTGATGAGGCCCACAGCCTCTCATTTGCCACCATACTTTGGGGTGTTTAACATTCGCTGCCTGCAGTCCTCACCCACTACAGAGCACAACAAGGGGATGCTCATTCAGGTTCACAAAGGTTGCTCAGGTAGGTAACTGCATAGTCCCTGAGTACTGGACCAATGGCATCAGGCTTGACTGCCGGTCCACTCACAGTAACCCTAAGGAGCATAAACCTATGTGCCCCTTGCCACTTGACGAAGATCGGGTATCTGCTTTGGCCCCCCGTTTTTCCTGGAAACTGTGGCCAAAGTGATGTATTGGGACTGTAGGTTGGAACCTTAGTCCTTGATGGATGTGAGCCACCTCACCAGTGTGGGGTGCCCCAGAGACATTGCAGGGAATATGCCTCCTCAATCACCAGGATCTGCTTTTCCCAGGGGTATGGGTCTCCACGCATGGCTAACATGCAGGTAGGCGTTTTTCTATGGTCACCTCAGTGAGGAGCCGACATCAACCAATAACATGTCAAAGTTTAATAGATGTGTCGTCCAGTAAAGGACACAAGAAGGTCACTAACAACCACGATGATGGTTTCGTCCAGTCCAGGACAGAAGTCCTGGGCAGCGACGATAGTGGTTTTGACCAGTCAGGGGCATTATAAAGTCACCCCTTTTAGTCACCTTTTATGACATGTAGCGTGCCTATTCTACCCCAGACACACACGGGTAACCAGGAGTACAGGAAGACCAACACAGACGTGGAAGTAGGTGGTGCAAAGGGACATGAAGGCATTCGAGGTGGGTGGGAACTTAGTGGGGGATAGGTGGGTGTGGAGGACTAGAACCTGCAGACCCGACCCTGCCTCAGGCGGGATATGATATATCAAAATTTCCCATTTCTTTTTAGAGCTATTTGATGTGATACCCCTATCTATCAATGAAAAAAAAAATGGAATTTGCATTTTCATGAAAAATCTACTGCCAAAATTTGCAATCTGTTTTGGGAAATGAATGTCCCTCTCCATCACCTATAACTTTTTCCTAAACATTTTCCATTTAACTTGTAGTTTTTGAAATAAAGACATTGGCTACTTTAAAATTTTTACAATATACAGGGTAAATTTTAATAAAACTGACAAACTTCAGGAGCCGATTCCTGACACCTGATTTGATGGTGTGCATGCCATGACACTAAATCGTCCCAAAACAGAGTACCTAGGTGAATCGCATCCATGTCACAGCAGATGCTTAAAGTGGCCTCTGTGGGATGCAATGCATGTTTTGACACATCGTGTCATGGATTGCCTCTCTCTTTTGCACTTTCTGGCCTCTCTCTGAATAGCGCCACAGGCGTCATGAACATCCCATTGAAGGGTCTGTACATCTGAAACTGGTTCAGCATACACAACGCTTTTCAGATGCCCCAGAGGTAAAAATCTAGGGAGTTTAAGTCTGATGATGTATTAAGCCATGCAACAGGGCCTCTGCATACTATCCAACGTCTGGAGGGGATGTGGTTGAGTTATTGGTGAACTGAAATGTGAAAGTGTGCTGGTGCTCCATAATGCAGAAACCACATAAGCTGTTTTATTGCCAAAGGCACATTGTCAACCAGTCCAGGCAGAGTATTTCACAGGAAGTTCCAGGATGTTCCTCCATTTGGTAGAATAACTGGTCCAAGTATGTGGTCGCCAAGAATCCCTGCAGCCAAGTTGCATTGGACAAGCCAGTTCCCGTGAGATCACTGAAGTTAAGCAGTGCAAGCCCACGTCAATACCAGCAAATTGTTGTTGTTGTAGTTTAAGATCCCATCAACTAGGAGGTCATTAGAGACCCGTCCACTGTATAGTTGTAATGCATATACTGCACAGACACTACACTAATGCGACCATTATTGGGTATTAGCAGTACCCAGCTTTCCCGAGTGACCACCCATGTCAGTACTAACTGGGCTTGCGTTGCTTAACTTCAGTGACCAGACGAGAACTGGTGTGTCCAATGCAACTCACCGCTCCCTTCAATACCAGCAAGGGTGGTTGGTAAAGATCGTTGGGTGCTGCAAATTAACCCTCTCTTTCATCCTTTCACCTACCTCCTCTTCTCCCACAGGCAGCCTCCTAAGGGTACATCCTGTTATGGCTGCCTTGCTTACTCCCCAACCCACGAACTAATCCAGTAAATCCAAACAATGATGTGGAACCAATGCTGATGAGATACCTCTACCTTTCCCAAAGGATTTTCTCTAGCCAACAGTATGACGATTATGCAGATTGATGATGCCATTGCTGGTAAAGGTTGCATCATCAGTGAAGAGGACTGAAGACAGAAATCCCATAATTGTGGTGGTGTGGTAGAAGGAAATCCACTGGTGATAATCCTTGCATTCATTGCAGGTGATAGTGATAATGGTGGTTGTCATGCAGGATCACACATCTGTCATGCTGGGTCACACACAGAGGCGTACCTAGGCTCGGTGTCACCTGGTGTCACCCCCACCACTGACCCCCCCCCCATATAAACACTTTATTATTCAATGTGCTCCACCTGAGTCACCAACATTTCAAATGTATTTAGATTGATGTTTCAGGCACCACCGGTGGCCATCCGGGGTGTGCAAGCAGGCCCCAGGCCGCCGTCATCAGCAGTCCGCAGTCACAGGGGTTGTGATGGGGTATGGAACAGTTAGTATAGAATGACAGTGCATCCTCAACACAGCCAACGCACTTGGCCTTGCATTGGTAAATATGTGGTTTAGTAAGAGGGACAAGCACCACCTAATCACATTCCAGTTGTCAAAAGGGATATCACAGATAGATTTATTTATGGTTAGAGGGTGGCATGGAGTGGAGGTTCGTGATTGCTGGGCAGTCCCGAGTGAAAATTTCCAAAAAGAATGTCACCATAGGCCAAATCCTAGTGAAAGTGGTAGGCAAGGCACATTCTTGGAAAGGAGAGCAGACCATCAGGTGGCAGAAACTACCCACCAAAACGGAAGGATTTACCCACAAAGTGCACAGAGAGGTAGACTGGCATTGGAAAGGGACAGTGGATGCAATGTGGGACAGGGTCTCCAGAAAAATTAGAACCTGTGGGAAAGCCATTTTAGGACAGGGTCAAGTAGGAGTCACAGTCCAGAGAAACAAGCAGACATGGTGGTGGAATGGGAAGGTAGAAGCAGACATCAAGCAAAAGAACGCTGCTTTCCACAGTTGGCAGGAGACAGGGGACCAGGAATCTAAGACTCAATATAGGCAGGCTAAGACCAACACTAGTAGGATCATTGCCCTAGCCAAGCACCAGAAGTATGAGGCACTCTATGAGCAGTTAGGACAAGGGAAGGGGAGGTTTTCAAACTGGCCAAGGCTAGAAATAGCGCAGCTAAAGATATACTCCGGGCTATAACAGTGAAGGATAGCAGAGGTTGGGTCCTACTCTCCCTGATGGAGGCAAAGAGAAGGTGGGAAGATTACTTCCATATCCTCTTGAATGCTGCAGGGGAAAATCGGAACCTTGCCACCTATCAAGCATTGGCAGGGGATGGTGAACTGTGTAACCAGGGAGTGTAGGAAAATGAAAGGTCAAAAAGATGTAGGCCCAGATGGAACACCCAATTCAAGTGTGGCATAGCCTAGGGAGGGCAGGTATCAGGTGGCTAGGGAAACCTCTCAGGAGGATAGCCAGCAGAGATAGAATGCCATTGGCATGGAGTGAGATTTGGATAGTGCCACTCTTCAAGGGCAAAGGGATGTCCAAGAGTGTGGTAACTATAGAGGTATAAAGCTGATGATCCAGTCCTTGAATTTCTGGGAGAGAGTGATGGAATGTCGCCTCTGGGATAGGATTAGTGCGGGTGGAAATCAGGTATCCCACCTTTGTCAGTGCCGGATCTGCAGCTTCCAGTCCTCCACTCCTGCCTATCTTCCACCAGATCCCCATCCAAAGAACATACTGCGATGTCTTTGTGGGCAACTTGCTCCCATGTCTGCTTCAGTCTCCCCTGCCGCAGCTCTTCCCAATCATCGCTTCTCCCTCGCTCCGATGTGGAAATCCCTCATAGGAATGTCTAACCACTGCCCTGCAAAACTTCCCTTTCAACGTGATTGGGACCCTCCTATCACATAAGACTCCACTTGCCTGTCTCTACTTCAATCATCCCCCATTGAGTCTGTGGGTCACATCAGAGTTCTCCCCCATTGCTTTGGAACGTTGATCCTAAGTGTAGCCAAGTTGCGTTGGATGCACCAGTTAAACAATGCAAATCCATGTTAGTAACGACATGGGTAGTTGGTAGTGAACCTTGGGTGCTGCTAACCTCCCCTTTCCTATGCCCCCTACACCTAGCCCCTCCTCATCTGTGAGCAGCCTCCTTAGGGTTTGGCCGTTTTAGGGCTGCTTGGCTTACTCCCCAACCCAATAGTGTAACATACTCCTACTAATACTACTCCTGCACCATTTCACCAGTTGGCCTCTGCTGGGAAGCCCCAGTATTTCCCCAAGATGCACATACCCTGGCTATTACCCTTCTTCTTTGACCTGGAGAAAGCTTATTACAGTGTGCTAATACCCCAAAATAGTCTCATTAGTGTAGTGGCTGTGCAGTCTCTGCCTTAGAAATATGCAGTGGACGGGGCTCTGATGACCTTGTAGTCAAAAAAAGCCCTAAAATACCAACGAACCAAACGAGTTTACGTGAATCCACTAGCTGGACTGTGTCCCATACGAAACTCGCATTCATTGAAACTAAAATTGAAATAGGTGTAGTGCTGTAGGAAAAGGTTGGATCAGAAACTTTGCAGTAGTGTCACCCCCTGAAATAGTGTCACCCGGTGTGGTCCGCACCCCCCTCGGTACGCCTCTGGTCACACATGCCACCTCCCTGCAGGTTTGTGTGTCTGAAAGGACCCATGATTACACAAACGCCCAAAAATTACTTGAAAAGTTGTGTGATGTAGTTGCTGTCTGTGAGGGTCCTTGTTTTACTATAGCCATGCTGCCTCGGAACCGTTTCCATCTGCTTGGCCATTCACAAACACCATCTTGGCTTGTTCCTGAAATGAATATTGGACCATTCTGCTTCTTACAGGACACTGCTTCAATCACACAAGAAACACACCACAAGTGGTTAGAGAAAATATGTCATTTGCCAGTACCATCTAACATGATAAAAATGCATTTCTGGACTTATGTTCCTAGGACCTTCTGTCCTCCATTTCCAGTCAGGAATTCTTCCCTGCAGTTTGTCGGTTTTATTGAAATTCACCCTGTATATCATCATCATCCCCTTATCCCTCCTGTGCCTAAAACAAGAATCAATCTAAAATCATTTGAAAATTTAGTGACCCAGGTGGAATGTGAGGTTCAGTGGTGGGGTGACACCAGGAGTTGCCACACTGGGTGACAGCAAGCCTAGGTATGCCTCTGAGGGTAAAAGTGTATTTCAATGTCCTAATTGGTTTCATCATGCGTTGCAGATGACTTGCAGCGCTTCGGTCGGTTACAGATGTTAAAAATACACGTTCCGAGGCCTGTTGCACATGTTAATGTTTTGAAGTATTAACTGATAAACTGAGAATGGATACAGTTGTTCCAGTCATTGTTTTTCAAATGGTGGGTACAAATAGGATGTTTTTCTGAGGTCAAAGATACATGCAATGAATTATCTCTGGTAAAGTACCTTTACAATGATCTCTACTTTCGGTCTTTCAGTTCTCCGGCCAGTAATCTTCCACTTTAATGGTTTTTATTATGGCGTTGTTTGAAGCAGACGCTTCCAACACAAATGTATAACAAATGCTCATTCCGGGGGCCGATGTTGCATGATGTATACACGATTTATTATTCCGATGATATATTATCAAATTATTCCAACGATTTATTATAAAATTATTTTAACGATTATTCCGACGAGCATGCATAATCTCTATTTTCGGTTTTTCGGTTCTCCGGCCCGCGAACAAGATACATATCGATTCTGTGAATGATCTCGTGTAGCCAGGAATATCCCGTTTGTACGAATCTCGCTTTTCTAGGCACAGAAAAGTCTGTGAGGAATTGCTTTCTTCCCTGAAAATAATGTTTAGTCATAAAAATACTTGTTGCCTACTTGTTTTCCTTAATAATTTTGCCCTAAAACAGCAACGAACCCAATGCAAAGTGCAAAATAGAACAACCCAGTAAAAGGGAAAGCGTAGCCCATCATTTCTAATTTCATGAACAAATTCAGAAACAAATTGGAATAATTTGATAACACATCGTCGGAATAATAAATCGTTTATACACCCGTTTGTGCATCGTGCAACATCGACCCCGGAACGAGCATTTGTGTTTAGCGAACGCAAGGAAGCGTCTGCTTCCAACGACGCCATAATAAAAACCATTAAAGTGGAAGATTACCCTCCGGCCTTCTCGCCTTCGGCTCGAAGGCCTCCGCCCCGCGTGCAAGATACATATCGATTCTGTGAATGATCTCGTATAGCCAGGAATATCCCGTTTGTACGAATCTCGCTTATCTAAGCACAGAAAAATCTCTGAAAAATTTATTTCCGCCCTGAAAATAATGTTTAGTCATAAAAATACTTGTTTTCATCAAAACAATGAGACGTGCAACAGGCCCCAGACCGTGTATTTGTAACATCTTTAACCGACCGAAGCGCTGCAAGTCGTCTGCAAGCAATGACGAAACCAATTAGGACATTGAAATACACTTTTACCCCTCTGAGTATAGGGAGTGACTTATGGCGTTGGACACGTCAGTTATCGTTTAATCACTGAAGTTAAGCAATGCAACCCCCAGCTAGTACTAACATGGGTGGTCGTTTGGGAAAACTTGGTACTGCTAATACCCAAAAGTCGTCACATTACCATAGTGTCTGTGCATTAGAGCTATGCAGTGGAGCTATGCTGAAACCTGGACATAAATCAAATATTATTCAACGCATGTTCTAGGCTGCACATTTCTTTTAAGGGCGTTTGGTAGACTTAAGAAAGCAACTCCTAACCCTATTCCCGCCTATGGCAGGGACCTGAGTTCCCATCTTGCTCTTCTGAATGTGCACAAGGGTGATATATTGCACACACGTGCGGATCCAGGATAGGGTTTTGGGGGTTGCAACCTTCCCTATGTACATATAAACTTATATTCACATAATATGTGAGGTTTAGCTCAACCGCCCCCCCCCCGTGTATTAGCTGAACCCCCCCCCCTGACGAAAATCCTGGATCCGCCACTGATTGCACTGCATGGTTTTGAACCCAGCTGCATGAACAAAAACTGCAACCCCACTGCCAATGTCATTGTACGCCACATAGGACCATGGTTTTACTTCTCATCTGAAGGAAGACATACTTGGGGTTTTTCATTTCAGGTGTATAGCATTGGGCACGTCATTTCTTGTCTGATCACTGCAGTTAAGCAACGTTAGTAGGCTACACTACATGTAATAAAAAGAACACAAAAGGATAGCTGTATTTTTAGTTTTAACAGTATTTATCTAATATTACAATCGCCGCCTGGAGTCGGTGGAGTGCCCCAACAAACAATAGACTGACGATAAATAAGCAGTGGGGGTTGCAGTTTTTGTTCTTGCAGCTGGCTGCAAAACAACACTGTGCAATATATCATCCTTGTGCACATTCAGAAGGACAAAATGGGTACTCAGGCCACTGCCATAGGTGGGAATAGGGTTAGGAATTACTTTCTTTTGTCTAACAAATACCCTTAAAAGAAATGCGCAACCTAGAACATTCGTCAAATAATATTTGAATTATTGCCACTTTTCATGCTCTTCTGCCCCACTGTGTGCAGCGTAGTGACTGTGCGGACTCTGCATTAGAACTAAGCAGTCGACGGGGATCTAATGACCATTGTTGTTGAAGGACCTTAAAATACCAACAAATGATTCAATCAATTGGGGCTGGCTAATTGGGACTTTTCGCTCATTCTAAAGAAGCCAACCCACCTCGATCCAGTATTGAACCTGGAACCACTGCCGCAGTAAATCGAGCTCACTACCTAATTTAATTGTGATTTATATAAACAAACCTACACATTGGAATAAAAAATCTCCCTAGCACATGGCTGTACGACAAAAAGCAGGGAGCTAGTGAAGTCCACAAGAGAAAATCCAGAAAATGCAAGACCTGGTGATGCAAGATTAGGGGTAAATTGTTTTAGATAATACTTCTGCATTTTGAAAAGTAGCAAAAAGTAACAGAAAAATTCAAATGAAATGTAATTGGGAATGAATATTACAACGAAAAAAAAGGAAGAATCCAAGCTAGATCTCACTGGATACATTATTAACTAGATGTATTTCCAAATACAGGCATGAAATCCCAACATTTCATCTCACCCTTATTTGAAGCTCGATTAAATAAATTCCGTGTGCTGAAATATTAATTTGGCAAGAGTTCAATATAGCTACATGCCTGAAGATGAAGGTTACATAGAAAAAATTTCCGATTTTTGAAGCTAGATATGGAAATTACGACACTTTTAGGACTTAAAATAAATGCAATCGGAACATGTCATCTTAACTGCAAAACAAAGGTTACAATGTGGCTTGTTATGTTGCACAAAACCAGTGCAGACACCTGTAAATCAGCTAGGGCATGGTACAGGAGGGTATCCAGGGTCCAGTACAACCACAAATTTTATCTCTTGGACACTTTCATTTTTCGAATTTTGTCCACGTTTTGTGGTCTCCTGCCCCACTGTGTGGCGTAGACAAACGGGGGTGTTGGGGGTTAACCCCCCCCCTTGGCCCTCAAATATAAGAAGCGCTATACACCCTACCGAGTCATGTCCTCTCCTCAGAAAATCCTGGCTACGCCACTGCCCGACTGATCACATCTCTGTTCTCCACATCGTCAATTTCCTATGTTTTACTTGCCTTTTCAATTGTGAATTGCAGACAATGAGCGATAACACCACAACCGTCGATCAGCGTGTCGTTACACAGAAGATAGTTGAAAAACTAATTGGGCCCTCCACACAGGACTTTAGAGACTATCTCAAGAAGCAGACTCGAATAGATATGAAAAGTATTATGGGTCCTGGAAGCCACATAGTTGACCATTACAAAGTTGAAGATTCATTCGTCCTCTTCGAGCCATTGATAAGATGCTATTTCGAGGGACGCAATATCGAATTCACCGAAAAGGATGTCTTCTTAACGTCATTTCCTAAAAGCGGTTAGTACTTTGACTTACGTATTACATATTGACTAGATTTATAATTAAAAGGTGGGAAGTAAATAGCTCCGTGTGTTGTGCAATGTCATTTGCACATAAAAATAAACCCTTTCTTCTATGCAACAGGTAGATTAGGTAGAATTCCCAGATGCAGGAGCCCGCCTCCTGGCGACGGTGAAATCCCCCTAATGAACAACAGACCGGCTACACCTAAGCGTGGGGGGTTGGAGCTTTCGGCAGCCAGCTGCAAAAAATACCGTCCCATTAGTTCGCGTACGTGATCGCCCATTGTGAGGGACGACGATGGGTACCTCACGCTGCCATAGGAGAGGAAATTATCAGTAGTTGTTTATTTTTGTTTTGACATTATTGCCTTGTGAATTTTTATTTTCCTTTTGATTTAATTTCATAAGAAACGTAGTGACTCTGGAGAGCAAGTAAAGAAAGTCCTAAAAGCAACTCCTAACCCTTTTCCCGCCTATGGCAGGGTCGGGTACCCATTTGTCCCTCTGAATGGACACAGGGTGATATATTGGAC
>JAAFCE010004209.1:23948073-23983297 GCA_013389805.1 Trigoniulus corallinus | reverse complement strand
CCTGAGTCACAAACATTTCAAATGTATTTAGATTAATGTTTCAGGCACCACCAGCAGCCATCCGGGGTGTGCAAGCAGGCCCCAGGCCGCCGTCATCAGCAGTCTGCAGTCACAGGGGTTGGGATGGGGTAGGAACAGTTAGCATGGAAGGACAGTGCATCCTCAACACAGGCAACACACTTGACCTTGCATTGGCAAATACGTGGTTTAGTAAGAGGGACAAGCACCACCTCACATTCCAGTCACTAAAAGGGATATCACAGATAGATTTTTTAATGGTTAGAGGGTGGCATAGAGTAGAGGTCTGTGATTGCTGGGCAGTCTCAAGTGAAAAGTTCCAAAAAGCATAGGCCAAATCCTAGTGAAAGTGGCAGGCAATGCACATTCTTGGAAAGGAGAGCAGGCCATAAGGTGGCAGAAACTACCCACCAAAACGGAGGGATTTACCCACAAAAGTGCACAGGGAGGTAGACTGGTATTGGGAAGGGACAGTGGATGCAATATGGGACAGGGTCTCCAGATAAATTAGAACCTGTGGGAAAGCCATTTTAGGGCAGGGTCAAGTAGGAGCCACAGTCCAGAGAAACAAGGGGAAGGTAGAAGCAGCCATCAAGCAAAAGAACGCTGCTTTCCCCAGTTGGCAGGCTAGATATAGGGCAGCTAAAGATATACCCCAGGCTATAACAGCGAAGGATAGCAGAGGTAGGGTCCTACTCTCCCTCATGGAGGCTAAGAGGACGTGGGAAGAGTTACTTCCATATCCTCTTGAATGCTGCAGGGGAAAATGGGGACCTTGCTGCCTATCCAGCATTGGTATGGGATGATGAACTGTGTAACCAGGGCGCTTGGGAAAATGAAAGGCCAAAAAGCTGTAGGCCCAGATGGAACACCCAATTCAAGTGTGGCATAGCCTAGGGAGGACAGTTATCAGGTGGCTAGGGAAACTTCTCAGGAGGATAGCCAGCAGAGATAGAATGTTGTGAGAGTTGGATAGTACCACTCTTCAAGAGCAAAGGGATATCCAAGAGTGTGGTAACTATAGAGGTATAAAGCTGATGAGCCACTCCTTCAATCTCTGGGAGAGAGTGATGGAATGTCGCCTCTGGGATAGGATTAGTGTGAGTGGAAATCAGGTATCCCACCTCAGGTATCCCTCCTGCCTATCTTCCATCAGATTCCTGTCCACACCACACACTACCATGTCCTTGTGGGCAACTTGCTCCCACGTCTGCTTCAGTCTCCCCTGCCTCAGATGTTTCCAACCATCTGCATTCCTGAAATGGACCTAAGGAGCTCCTCCCCTCTTCTGATTACGTGTCCATACCACTTTAACCTATTCTCCCTTGCTCCTATGTGGAAATCCCTCATAGGAATGAGGGACTGCCCTGCAAAACTTCCCTTTCAACGTGAATGGGACCCTCCTATCACATAAGACTCCGCTTGCCTGTCTCCACTTCAATCATCTCCCATTGAGTCTTTGGGTCACATCAGAGTTATCTCCCATTGCTTTGGAACGCTGATCCTAAGGAGGGGCTAGGTGTCCCAGGTGAGAAGGGGCTAGGTGTAGGGGGCGTAGGAAAGGGAAATTAGCAGCACCCAGGTTCACTACCAACTACTCATGTTGTCTCTAACATGGATTTGCGTTACTTAACTGGTGCGCCCAATGCAACTTGGCTACACCAACCCAATAGTGTAACATACTCCTATTAATACTACTCTTGCACTTTTTCACCAGTTGGACTCTACTGGGAAGCCCCCAGTATTTCCCCAAGATGTTCATACCCTGGCAATTACCCTTCTTCATTCACCTGGAGAAAGCTTATTACAGTGTGCTAATACCCCAAAATAGTCATATTAGTGTAGTGGCTGTGTAGTCTCTGCCTTAGAAATATGCAGTGGACGGGGCTCTAATGACCTTGTAGTCAAAAAGCCCTAAAATGCCAACGAACCAAACGAGTTTATGCGAATCCACTAGCTGAACTGTGTCCCATACAAAATTTGCAATCATTGAAACTAAAATTTAAATAGGTGTAGTGCTGTAGGAAAAGGTTGGATCAGAAACTTTGCAATAGTGTCACCCCCTGAAATAGTGTCACCCGGGGCTGTCAGCACCCCCCTTGGTATGCCTCTGATTGGAATGACTTGTCGAACAGTGCTTTCCTGAAGACTAAAGATGCTTTGTCACATACAGTGTTGCTTAGACATCCCAGTAGAGAGCCTGAGATTAAGATCTCTCTCTTCACTCATGCTTCAGATGCAGCAGCTTGCACAGTGCTTCAGCAATACGACAATAATGCCTGGCAACTGCTAGGTTTCTTCTCACTCACAATCCACCTAGCAGTGAAGCATTTCTGATACTTTTTTGAACGACGTTATTTTACAATTTTTACAGATCATAAGCCTCTCACATTCACCATGCACACCAATTTGGATAAGCATATCTTCGCCACATGAAGCTACACACTTCAACTTTATTTCTACATTTACTTCAGACATTCAGTACATCACAGGTTCGGCAAATGTGGTTGCAGATGCACAACACTCGAACAACACTACACCATCTTTCAATATCAGCAGGCCCTCTGGATATTGAAAATCTTTATCAAGAGCAGTTAACTGACTCATAAATTCAAACAATGCTACATAATTGTCAATTACTACATGTTCAATTGGTGCCAGTGCCAGGATCACAAGTTAGTGTGTACTGCGATATTTCAATGTCTAGGCCCAGACCAATAGTTCCAGAAGCTTCCTGTCAACAAATTTTCCACAGTCTCCATGATGTGTTACATCCTGGTATAGCAGCCACTCAAAAGCTCAGCTCATTACTGATCGTTTTGTTTGGCCATCCATGAATAGGGATGTACAGCAATGGACAAGATCCTGTATTTCCTGTCAGAAGAGTAAGGTACATCATCATACGTTTTCACCACCAATAGTTGTACACCTCCAACTTCACATTTTGATAAAATTCATGTCAACATTGTTGGTCTGTTGCCTTCATCTCAGGGCAATCAGTATGTTGTGACTTGTATCAACAGATTTACTCATTGGCGTGATCTACAGGCAGCACCTGCCAAACTGGTATATGGCATGACGTTGTGCTTGCCTGGAGACATCTTGGCATCAGAATATAATGCCTTACCTAGTGATTTTCTCCAAAATTTGCAGTATAACATGCATGCATTGCTACACTGCCTGCTGCATGTTCCTTCACTGTGATCTCTTTTTCTGAATTCTGATTTTGGCACCACTACTCATGTTTTTCTTCACACTGGAATGTCCAAACACCCACTCTCTGCACCATATGAGAGACCTTATAAGATTCTCTCCAAACATGACAAATACTTTACTATTGATTTAAATGGTCATATGGATAATGTGGTGATAGATCGACTGAGCCTCAGTTATCTTCTGTGACAGATGAACCTCTATTATCCACAGATAGTGCACCTATGCCGCCTTTTTCTTCTTCAAACCCTACACCTACAAGTTCAGATTCCCATCACTCCTCCACCCCCAACTTCCCCACTTCTCAGATTATGGATTCACCTTCTGGTGTCCTCACACATTCATGCACCCATGCCATGCATGTTCATTTTTCTCTTCCATAGTTTTATCTTGCAGGGGGGTAGTGTGGAGTTTTGAATGTTGGTAACGTCATTCAGAGTATGCACTCTGAACGTCATCAACGTTCCTATATGTTTTGAATTTGGATTTCGAAAATTAGAATATTGTTCAGATTCTGTTTCTTTAAAAATATTTGGAATGTTTGTAACTGTTTCAGTTTGATTTAACATATTTTTATTTATAAGCAAAATGTACAGACGTGTTATTTGAAGGCTCCATTTATTTACTATTTTCACTAGCTTGATATAAAAATAATAATCTTTAGTTGTTTCAAATTATTGTTAGAAGTTGTCCAAGTGAGGTGATTCACTAGTTTAAGAAAGGAAATTCATTGTAGATTGCAGTTTTAATGAGTTAGCATGGAATATGGTTAATGGAATACTCAGATTAATTAGTCACTTATTACAAACGTCTTTAAATACAGTGACCATAATATTTTTCTAATTCTAATTCTAATATTATACACTGCAAGCAGCCTTTTTGGCCAATATGGCAGTGGAGAGACTAACTCTCAATCCTACTTATGATAACAAAATACTCCTAAAACCCTAAGCTATAATTCAGGAGCCTCCCCTAATACAATACAAGCTATTGTTGAATTTCCTTGGATGAAGCCCTCCACCCTATCCTCACCAAGGCTATTCCATTGTCGAATTACTCTTGGCAAAAATGACCAGTAGTACGAGTCTGTCTGTGCCCTAACCTCTTTCAATTTATATGGATGATCCTTTCTGCCTTTATACTCAGCTGGGGACACACTTCCAGCCAATGGTCCATTACATCCTAGCAGCAGCAGTCTTATAAAAAGGCTAATGCTGTGAGATATATGCCTCTGGCTTAATGTATCCCACCCTAGTTCCTTAATCATGGCAGATACACTCTCTGTGTGAGAAAACCTATTAAGTACTATTCTTGCTGCCCTCCTTTGGATCCTATCAACCTCCCAAGATAAGTCCTGCCTGAAGGGGAACCAAATTGGACTGCCATACTCCAAAATTGGGCATACCATAGAAATATATGCTGTTTCCTCAGGTTTAATGGCAATTCCCATTTTACACACCAATTGTAAATCCTATCTAGATCCTGTTGTAATTGCACACAGGATGATAACCCATCATCTAATACCCAAGCAGCACATGTGTCATCTGCAAATAGTTCAAGGAAGGAATCAATATCTAGTCCTATGTCGTTCACATAGAGAATGTACAACAAAGGACCCAATACATTTCCCTGAGGGACCCCTGATGTGACTGGTTTCCACTGAGATGCACAACCCTTGAAAATTACTCTCTGTTTTCTATCAAGCAGATAGGACCTTACCCATTGAACAACATTTCTATGTATCCCTAAGTAGGACATTTTAGAGACCAGCTTATCATGGGGCACGATGACAAAAGCCTGTTCAAAGTCCAAGAATACAATATCAACCTGCTTTCTGCTATCTAAAGCCTTTTGAACATGATTCATCAAGCAAGCCATTTGGGTGTCACATGACCTGCCTTTCCTAAACCCATGTTGGTTATTTCTAAGGATGCCCTTCCTTTCCAGATATCCCATTATAGATGAGAATAAGATGTGCTCAAACATCTTGGATACAGCACTTGTTAATGAAACTGGTCTATAGCACTTAGGGTCTGTCATGTCCCCAGACTTGAAAATGGGCACCACATTTGCCAGTTTCCATGATGCTGGAACAATGCTTGTGGCTAATTATTAATAAAGGGGATAGTTAGAAAACATACCTGGAATGGAGAATCAGTTAACAGGTGGTGGAAGTTACCCACCAAAGCAGATGAATTCCAGCAGGAGGTTCTCAGATAGGTTGACTGGGACTGGGATGGGCGAGCTAATGCCATGTAGGACAGGGTTGCTAGGAAGATTAGGAGATGTGGAGAGGTGCTGTTAGGCATGGGTAGAGTAGGAGGCACTTACAAGGGTAGGCAGACATAATGGTGGAATGAGGAAGTGGAAGCAGCCATAAAAATAAAGAAGGTGGCTTTTCATAGGTGGAGAGAAACAGGGGATCAGGTTTCAAAGGGCTGTATATGAAAAGCTGGGGAAAAGGGATGGAGAGAAAGCAGTTTTTAGACTGGCCAAGACCAGGGACAGAACTAGTAAGGATGTTACCAGGGCCATAACGGTCAAGGATACCAATGGTAGGGTCCTGTTTCAACAGGCAGAGGCAATGAAAAGATGGAAAGAATACTGATAGAGCCTCTTAAATGCTGCCAACTGTGCAACGACCAGATAGCAACCATCTTACTCCACTGGAAGTGGACAGAGTGAGTGAAGATGAAATGGTCACCATCCTTCAAAAGATGAAAGGCCAGAAAGCAGTAGGCCCTGATAAGATACCCATGGATGTTTGGTGCACCATGGGAACCACGGGAATTACATGGCTTGGGAAGTTTTTCAATAAGTTAGCAATTGGCAACAGGATTCCATCTGCATGGAGAGAGGCCATATTAGGATAGTGCAGGATATGTATGACGGTTCCATTGCTAGGGTGAGGACAGCATGGGGAAACACTGCATGCTTCAACGTGCAGGTTGGGGTGCATCAAGGGTCAGCACTCAGCCCATATCTATTTACCCTGGTAATGGATGAGCTGCTGACAGGAATAGGGGAATGCGCCCCCCAGTGTCTGGCATTTGCCAATGATGTGGGGAAACTGTAGAAGTCCAAAGAGGATGCACAAAAGGGCCTGCAAGACATCAAAACGGTAATGGAGAGAGGGGGCCTTAAGATGAACAAGAAGAAGACTGAGTACTTAGCTTTCGATTTCAGTGGCCAGGGACCTGGGCGTAAGAAGATACCAGGGGTACAGGAGTTCTGGTATTTGGGATCAGTTTGCCAGAGCAATTAGGAGATAGATTCTGATGTGACACATAGGATTAAAGCAGGATGGCAGACGTGGAGACAGGCAAGAAGGGTCTTGTGCGACCGACGGGTCCCAATTAAGTTGAAGGCAAAAGTGTATAGAGCTGTGGTTAGACCCACTATGCTGTATTGCTAAGAGTGTTGGGCAGCTAGGAAGAACCACGAAAGGCAAATGCAAGTGGCAGAGATGCGAAGGCTGTGCTCCATGAGTAGGGTGTCAAGAGCCGACGAAATCCGAAACGCTTACGTTAGATGTAGATTGGGAGTGGGGGACATTGCGGAAAAGATGAGAGACAATAGGTTGAGGTGGTATGGGCATGTTATGAGGAGGGGAGAGGAGGAGCTTATTAGGGCCATTACAGGACTGAGGATGATTGGGGGCACCAGAGGTAGAAGAAGGCCAAAACGGACGTGGGCGCAGGTGGTGCAGAGGGACATGGAGGCGTGCAGGGTGGATGGGGACCTGGTGGGGGATAGGCGGGAGTGGAGGATCAGAACCCTCAGACCCGACCCTGCCTCAGGTGGGAGAAGGGTGAGATGATGATGATGATGACATTTAACAACGCAACCGCAGGATGATTTCCAAAGAATTCAATTTTCTTATTATTCATAATCAAAAACAATGTCGGAATGTGCAAATCTGCGTTCAATCCAGTCGTTAAATTTTTTGTCCAGTTCTTCATCGAAATGGTCTTTCCAGTCTCCCACTTTACCTGAAACATGAGTAAGATTAATTAAAGTGGAACATTCATCACCATCCTCCTTATCTTTTTCCTACCCCCCCCCCACGCCCTAGTCATTGTCACAGTTTAGTCCCCATATGCCCAGCAGTGGCGTGCCAGTAGTATCTGGCATATCAGCAGGAGCCACAGGCCCCAAGCGGTTACCTATGCTGGTACCACAAGCTTCCCTGGGTTTGGCGTCACCAAGTGTCACCATGGTGTCATCCCCTCTCCTTCCAAAAAAAAAAGGTCTCTTTGCCTGCTGTGTAACTCATTTTGTCATGGTGTGAATGGCGTCATCCGGTGCGGCCAGCATCCCTCGCACCCTGTAACCCCCTAGTGACGCCACTGCAGAGGACAACTGGTGTGTCCAATGCATTACGGCCGCTCCTACTAGCTAGCACTAACATGAGTGGCCACCTCACTGTAAATTTCTGTAGCTCACATGATAGTATGTAGTTGCGCATGTTAAGTCGCTGGGGGACGTGACTTAGTGCCTGCGCCACGCACGCACGCAATAACATACACAGACCACGTGATTAGCGTACGATTTTTAAATACCGTAAAATCTCACGTAAAGTCCGCACCCGTCTATAGTCCGCATTAGCGATGGGTATGTTTCAAATATAGTCTGCACTCATGTATAGTCCGCACTTTAAAATTCCTACTGTAGCCAGTGGTGCAACTTGTAGGGGGAATGGGATCAAATGAATTTGAACATGAAATGTCAGATTACCCAGATGATGAAATTGAAATGTGAAAGATTTTATATTTCATTATCATGGAAATCAGAACGTATTGTGTAAAATCGTGTTGTTAAGTGTAATAAAATGTTCGGAAAATGAAGAGCAGGTTTCATTGAGAACCCTGGGTTTTATTTATAGTCCGCACCCATATATAGTCCGCCCTCGCATATAATCTGCACTAAATGACCCTATGTTTCGCGTATAGTCCGCGGGCACTACGTGAGATTTTATGGTAAATTAAAGTTTTATTGGAGCGTTTCTGCAACGGCCCATACATGAGCGCCACCTACCGAGAGACCTGCTCCACTGTCACCCATTTTCTGTTTATTAATGCATTACTCCTATAACTGCGTATGCTCTGCATGACACCTGTGCTTTGTGGTGCAGCATTATATAGGGGGCAGCCTATGATTTCATAGCATGTTTAAACAGTTGAATAATTGATAAATTTCTGTTTGGTGACTAGCTAAAATTTCTAAATATCTGGAAATTCATTTTACCAACTAATAAAAAATGATATTCATTTAAAAATAACCACTAGTGCCCTACAAGTTGATGTGTTTTAGGCTGTCTTTACCGACTCCGTTTGGTAGCGGCACGCGCATGTGCCAAATTTTACGTTGGTCGTTTTAAGCATCGATGCTGCCGCTATTTTTATGTACAGTTTATCAGACGAACATGGCTTAAAAGACTTTGACGACGTAAATTTTACGTTTTACGTTTACGTTCACGTCGTTTACCCAAGCTCTCTATTTTTTACTCAACGTCAAGCGTCACCAGAGCATACGTCAGAGCACACGTCTGAAATGCGTATGTCAAAACCTACGCTCAGTATGACCAACGCAGCTTTTGCGTTTGCGCAGTTGAATATTCGTCTGCATAGCGTAGTGTACGCTTGCAAAAAAAGTTGCATAAAACTCCCTAATAACAAAAAGCGGTGCGAAGTTATTTGATGCAAGTATGGTGAAAACTGTGATTCAGTGTGCGGTGATTGCCTGCTAGCAGAATTTCGCAGGGCTGCTACACCCTGTGTCACCTTCACCACATGTGTCTCATTTTGCACCTTGCTTTAGTTTAGTGTCTGTGTAGTCTTTGCGTTAGAACTACACAGTTGACGGGGGTCTAATGATCTTGTAGTTGAAGGCCCCTAAAACAATGACGAAACAACAAAAACAATTCCATTCTGGGCAGTGGTGACACTATACAGTACACTTCAGCTTCTTGGAAGCTGTGGTTGGCTGGAAGCCACCCACCTCAACAAGGATTGAAGCTCCCGTCATAAGCGTATAAGTCAAGAAAGCCACCCAGACCGACTCCAGTGGGGCAACCAATAGGGGCAGATTCACGATTCTTCCGTTCCAGAAATCCACTGCTCAAATACCTATTGCTAAAGATTATGCCCTAAAGATTTTTTTACTTCTGTTCATGAGCACTGTGCAGTATAGAGACAATATTTTTATTACTAGTTATAGTTTAATCCCACCCCATTGGCACAGTGAGTAGCATGCTTGGTAACGAATTGAAGTGGATTGGCTTCTTTCAGGAGAGAGAGATGGCAAGTAAAACAGAGGTCCCATGTGGTGTCCAGTGGCATTTGCACAAAAACTACCTTCTATTCTATGCAACGGGTAGCTGAGGCAAAATTTGCAGGTACAGTAAAACCCCACTATAACGAATTTGTAGGGGAATGCAATCACATTCGTTAAAACCAGGAAAGATATTTTTAACCCTAGATAGCTAACTGGGGTAGTCTGTGATAACACCCCAAATATCAAGAAATTGTGGTTTTGTTAGGTTTCTAATGTTTGTGTACCTTCGTATTTACCCCAATGAAACATTTCTGCATGTTTTTCTTACTATTTTAATGCCCGTTTATTTAGTTTTCTTGCAGTTGGCATTCTCCCACACTATTGGTTAGCTGTAATGGCTGCCCTTAAGTATTGAAGGCAGTCAATTCTTGAGGAGTGCAGGTTATTACGTGTTGGAAACATAGGAATTCATGCAGGAAGTAGATAGGCAAGTAGACTGCGATTTGGAAGAGACAGCTGATGCAATGTGGGACAGTTCGCCAGAAAAATTAGAAAATGTGGGGAAGACATTTTAGATGAAGCTAGAGTAGAAGGTACACTCCAGGGCAGGCAGAAATAGGGCTGGAATAATGCAAGAGGCAGCCACCAAACAATAAAAACTGCATTCCATATTGTTTGTTGGTGTTATAGGGCCCTTCAACTACATGGTCATTAGAGCCCCATCCACAGCATAGTCCTTATGCAGAGACTTCACAGACACTACACTTATGTGACGATTATTGGGTATTGGCAGAACCAGTTTTCCCACGCGACCACCCATGTCTGTATGCTGCATTCCATAGGTGGATGGAGATAGGGGACCATGATTCTAATATATGCTACAGGCAGACCAAGGCCACAGCTGGGAGGATCATTGCTTTGGTCATACACCAGAAGTATAAGGTCCTCTATGATAGACAAAGAATGGGATGAGAAGAAGGTCGACTGGCCAAGACCAGGGATAGGGCGTTTAAAGATTTACCCTCAGCCATAACAGTGAAGGACAGAAAAGGTAGAGTCCTGTTTCATCCTTCTGGGAGTGGGGAGAGTATTTCTGCAGTCTCTCTAATTCCTTCAGAGGGAGAGGATATGGTAATGGTGGAGTGAATGGGGGATAATGTGGGAAATAGGCAGGTGTGTAGGGCTAGAACCTGCATACCCAACCCTGCCACAGGCAGGATAAGAGTATGGTGGCAAAGATGATGAGAAAATGAACGGTTCTAATGTCATCATCCATTTGTGCATTCTGCCCTAGTAAAATAAAAAGTATGACAAAGTATTCCTGTCAGTGGTGTTCAATTCAATATGTGGTGACCATTGAATAGAAGTTTGTGTTAAATCCATAAATAAAAATTATTTATAAGGTCCATCATTCGTTATATCCAACCAAATTACACAAACCTTTATAACTTTTCATTGGTATTACAGCGGAACCCACTTATCTCGACCTCTGTTAACTCGACAACCCTTTTAAGTCGACGTTTTTAAAGTGGAACCACCAAATTCCCCCTTTGTCCTAATAGTTTCTGATTGCTTATGTCGATCCTTTTATGTCAATGACCCCTAATATCTCGAGCACAAAAAGGGTCAAATTTGCCACTCAACTTTGGTTATGTCGATCCCAGAATCCCATTGACTGCTGGATTTTGAATACAGTATTAACCTTCCGTCCACAAGGTGGGGTCTCGGCAGACCCCAGACCTGCAAAATTGTGTCTACACATGTACCACTTTCTCCAATCTTAACCAACCTTTGAGTACCTGTTCTTCGATGTTTTCTTTACCTATCTAGGGAAGTTGGCAGGTCTCCTAAGTAATTAGCATATTTTATTTCAGGTTAAGCAATGCAACCCAAGTTAGTACCAACATGGTTGGCTGGTCAGAAACACTGGCTACTAAGACAGAAATGGGAGCAGGATGTCCATAAGGATATGGTAGGGTCTGGTGTGGATGGGGACCTGGTGGGAGATAGGCAGGAATGGAGGACTTCACCCTGCAGATCCGACCCTGTCATAGGTGGGATAAGGGTATGGTGGTGATGATGTCTTCTTGGGTAATATAGAATTTTTACAGCATGTTTCCAAATTATTTTCATTTCTAAAGCTTTATATGGATGGTATTTAATTCAATATCCATAATAATGCCCTTAATCTGAACATTTAAGCCTTGAAAATCAAAAAGTCTTTTTGGGGTCATCACAGATCCCACCTTGTAGCGTGTGCCATAAATCGTCACCTTGTGGATGGAAGGTTAACCATTAACATCATTGCACCTACAATAGGGTGTGCGTGGGAGCAGATGGTGCAAAGGGACATGGTGGTGTGCAGGGTTAAGTGGGACTTGGTGGGAGATAGGCGGGAGTGGAGGACTAGAACCCACAGACCCAACCCTGCTGCAGGCAGGAGAAGGGTGAGATGATGATGATGACCTACAATAGGGGGGTGTAGTAGTTCACTGCAGATGTGTTGTATGTATAAACTCATGTACATTGCACATTCTCCTTCATTTACCCACACCATTGCCGCCATATTGGTGTTTGGTTATCTCAATGCTTTTTAGCAAACTCCTATGCCATCGACATAACAGGGTTCAACTGTACCAGGAAATTCATTATATCTAATTCATTATATCCAATCTTTTTACAATACAAACTCCTATCCTTTTACCAGGACCTTGGAAACCATTCGTTACATCTGAGATCGTTAAAGCAGGGTTTTACTGTACAGTAATACCTCGTTTAACGTTAGGGATGTGGTTTTCAAAAACGTTACGTTACCCGAATCAACGTTAATAGAGGAAGAAATAACACGTGAAGAATAGGGATAGGTTAATAAATCGAAAAAACAAAATAGATTTCGTTTCTCATTTATAATTAATAAATAGGAACAATTGAAAACAGTTTTTCTTGACAAATTTTTAAAGTATAATATGTAAACAAACTGACAGGTTTTGACGATTTTAATTTTTTGACAAGAATTTATCAAGGGCTGATTGCGTTGCTTGTCTCATCCTTTCTCATAATAGCTCACTTTAATAGCACAACTTCATGCAAAATCTGGCTCATTTTCAGACAAAATTTGGACAATATTTTTTGTCATTAAAACTTTAACCAGTGGGTCTTCTGCCGGTTGTTGTCAATGGATGTTTTTATTTTCTTTGGCTTACAATGGTTGAGATAGTTGAATAAGAAATCCTGTTTGTAGTGCAACAGCACTCCTTTTTTTTACATTTCTCTACTCAACTTTTGTTCAGCAATTTATTTTATGTAACGTCCATATAACGAATGTCATGAAGATTATAGAACAACTGACAAGTCCATGGAATCCCAGTATGGACGCCCTTGCATTGTCAACTGCTCAACGTTCAGCAATGACGTTACAGTGAGGTATCGTTAATGGAGGTAATGTTCAGTGAGGTATTACTGTATATTAGCTCACCCCCTGGCGTCACACAATGGGGCAGGAGACCACAAAACCTGGCAAAAATTCGAAAAATGAAAGTGTCCAAGAGACAAAATCTGGGGTTATACCAGACCCTGGATACCCTCCTGCATCATGCTTTAGCTGATTTACAGGTGTCTGCACTGGTTTTGAGTACCACAACAAGCCACTTTTGAACCTTTGTTTTGGAGTTAAGATTATATACTGTATTCTGATTGCACTTATTTTAAGTCCTAAAAATGTCATAATTACTTCAAAAATCGGAAATTTTTTCTATGTAGCCTTCATCTACAGGTATGTAGCTATATTGAACTCTTGGAAAATTAATATTTCAGTGTCTGAAATTTATATAATTAGGCTTCAAAGAAGGGTGAGATGAAATGATGGATTTTCCCACCTGTATTTGGATATGCATCTAGTTAATAATATTCCCAGTGAGATCGTCCATGGATTCTTTATTTATTCGTTGTAATATTCATTCCAAATTATATTTCAGCTGATTTCTTCTGCTACTTTTTGCTCGTTTTCCAAATGCTGCAGGTTATCTAAGAACAATTTACCCCTTTTCTTGTGGCACCAGGCATTGCATTTTATGGGTTTTCTCTTGTGGACCTCACTAGGTTTCTGCTTTTTGGCCTAAAGCCATGTGCTGGAGAGATTTTTATTCCATTGTGTAGGTATTTTATATAAATCACAATTAAATTTGGTAGTGAGCTCGATTTACAGTGGCAGTGGTTCCACGATCGATACTGGATAGAGGTGGGTTGGCTACCTTCGGATGAACGAAAAGCCCCAACCATTATTTCGGCCGGTCAGTCCGGGACATTAACCCCGTCCATCAACCACAGAATTTTTTTTTTAAATTTTCACAAAAAATAAACATATGAAAACGAAACGTAGAAATACAGTAAAAAAAATATTTAAAATATACAGAGCCCCGTCCTCTGTGTAATCCTGAAGGAGAGACTGCTTTTGTTTTCATTTCGTTGGTGTTTTAGGGCCCTTCAACTACAAGGTCATTAGAGCCCGGTCCACTACGTAGTTTTCCCAAGCGGCTACCCATGTTAGTAAATACTAACTGGGGTTGCGTTGCTTAACTTCAGTGATCAGACGAGAACTGGTGTGTCCAACGCAATACAGCCTCTGTAAACTTTGCCTTTCAAATTATTGGGACTTGGAGGTCGCGCAGGAGCCACTTGCCTGCCCCATCTTAAGCCATCCGTACGTGGAAATACGTTTTGATTAATCACTATAAGAAATGTAATTCCGGGACATTTTCCGGGGCGTATCCATGCGGGACGCAGAGCTGAAATCCAGTACTGTCCCGGAAAATCCGGGACGAATGGTCACCCTATTCAACAACAATGGCCATTAGATCCCCGTCGACTTCTTAGTTCTAATGGAGAGTCTGCACAGTCACTACGCTGTTATGATAATATAGGGATTAGCAGTATCCAGTGTTCCCAAAAAGCCACCCATGTCAGTACTATCTGGGATTTCGCTGCTTAATTGCAGTGATAAGGCAAGAAATGGTGTATCCAACGTTATACACTCGAAATGAAAAACCCCGAGTGTCCCTTCCTTCAGATGAGATGTAAAACCGTTGTCCCGTGTGGTGCATAATGACATTGGAACGTAAAAGAGCAGCACTCTCTACTATACAACAGGTAGATAACGTCGAATTTCTGGGAGTAGGAGCTCGCCCCCTGGAGTCGGTGGAGTGACCCAACGAATAATAGATTGGCGATAAATAAGCAGTGGGGTTGCAGTTTTTGTTCTTCCAGCTGGCTGCAAAACAACATTGAGCAATATATCACCCTTGAATACATTCAGAAGGAGAAGATGAGTACTCAGGCCCCTGCCATAGGCGGGAATAGGGTTAGGAATTGCTTTCTTACGTCTACCAAATGCGCTTAAGAGAAATGTGCAACCTAGAAGATTCGTCAAATAATATTTGAATTATTGCCACTTATCAGGCTCTCCTGCCCACTGTGCGGCGGTGGAGTGCTGTGGAAAAACACCACTGCACGTATCAGCCGTGTGTCCATTCAGAGGGACTCTAAAGATGGGTAACCGAGCCTGCCATAGGCGGGAAAAGGGTTAGGAGTTGCTTTTTATACTATTTCCAAGTCAGGATTTTGTCGCCCTAGGCTGTAGCCATTTTAGCCTATACAGAAATCCGCCCCTGGCAACCCATTAGAAAATTAATGAAACTTACCCTTTCTCATAAAATTGAATTTATCTGCACTGGAAATATTATTATCTACCCAATGACGGTGATGAGAATTCGGATTCGATGCCATTTCATGGAATGATGAAGCTCTAACAATGGTTTCAATTTGCTCATCGCTGAACTCCTTGCCAAGAAAGTTGGATATTGACTTCACTGTTTTGTTGGGGCGCTTAAAATATTAATTTCTGAAAATAGTTATTAAGCCTATGTCATCCATTAGGTAATAATCCACCTACCTTGTGCAGGTCCTCATACGTTAGAAATAACACATTTTCGTCATTTCGATGATTCCAATAACTGAGGCACTGTGTGTCAAATGGTGCATAAATAACTACATAGAAGAAAAAACATCTCAAAATAAGCATTTGAAAATATTTAGCCTATAAAAGGGCTGTATATTAGGAATTGACTAGGTATAAAAGTTGCCTGGTTCCAGAAAAGTAGACAACAGGCTTGCATCCTTTGGGAGCCGAATGGAACACATTAGCTATCTATTGGATGGCATTTTTATGGAATAAGCTACCAACCTAAAGCCCAGTGCTTTTAGTCTTTTTATTGGAACGGAACCCTTTGGAACATTTAGACTTCTCGCGGAACCCTTTGGAACATTTAGACCTTTTGCGGAACCCCATACAGTGACAGAAAAAAACATTAATTGATACTGGTGCGTGTTAGAATAAGCAGTTGAATTCGTGGCCTAATGTTTGAGAGAGACACCCAAAGTTCATCTTCGACAGACAAAAGTCGTTCTCGCTTCTTGGGTTTTCATTGTTATTTTCATATTTTACCTTGCCATTGGCGGAACCCTTGGGCGGACCTCACGGAACCCTAGTTGAAAAACACTGCTAAAGCCTGATGCCATAGCACGTGACACTGGCAAGAATAGTGCTCGAGCACACTAAATTTCACAAACTGGTGACTTGGGAGCCCCACATTTTTGGTAAGGTACTGTGAAATAATTAAAAGATGGAGTTAGAGGTAGAGTAGTTAACTGCATTTGTCGCTCACAAGTGTCATGCACATCTGATTGGCTATCACTTTTTTAACAACGTCTGCTCTTTGAATTCTATTGGCTGTTAGATGTTTGTGCTGTGTGTGCCACCTCACAGGCATTTTTATAAACATTTAAACCTCACATGATTTCTCTCCTTCCACTGAACCACAGCAGGTAGAATTTCTCTTAGCACCTGTGTTTGACATCATAATTTTGCCATCTGCTCAAGCACTATTCTCGTCCATGTCACATGCCACAGATCCAGGCTGAAGACGGTCCTTGTTTTCCTCCAGAGAGGGCTCCTCCTCCTGGAAATTCATACCAAACTGCAAATATATTTTACCCCCTGTATTAAGGGTTCCTTTTGTTACAGATGGCATCATACGCACAACACAATGCCACTGCAGGACTTCAAATCTGACACCAGAAAGAGCACCAGAGGCCTATCCTTCTCTTTCACCTGAAAGGCACCATCTGTCTAGGGGCCTTGGGCCTCCAAAAGGTAACAGCATTATTCATTTGATATCAGCAGTGAGCATTTAGAAAGTGGTGGCCTCAAAACTAGGAGACTTTTGAGGATCACAAAAGCAACATGTGGTTCAGAGCCTCAACAGTAGGACGCACTTCAGCAGTTAAAAGCTAGGATACACTTGGAAGTCTCGCAACTAAAGGCTGCTTGGAGTACTTGGTTAAACTATGCAACCCCAGCTAGTACTACTATGGGTGCCCTCTTGGAAACACTAGGTACATCTAATACCCAAAATTGTCTCATCAGCATTGTATCTATGCAGTCTCTGCAGTAGAACTACACAGTGGATGGGGCTCTAATGATCGTTGTAGTTGAAGGGCTGTAAAACACCAACGAAGTTAAACAATCAAAATTTATGAGGGTCAAGTAGCATGGTTTGACACTGATATGTAATTCACCTGCATCGTTCAGAAACAAATTAACAACCGAATTGAGATCCCCATTAAATTCTATCATATCGAACATGTTGTAAAAGTGATACAGTGAAACTGCAACGTCCTTTGGGTTCCTAGTAATATGAATAATCTGTAAATAGAAAAAAAAATCATTTTTTCCAAGATTCGTTCTGCCAGTGATTCTTAAAAAAAGAATGAAGTCAAATTTTCATAGCAAAAATAAGTTAGTTTCGCTTCTTGCAAAATCTTCACAATCTATCCATTTGACAAGTGAACTGCAGTCAACCTATTAGCCTTAATAAGTCATCAAAGAAAAGCACTTGAGCAACCAAAATACTGTAGTTGACCACAAGGAATCTTGCCAATTGTTCCTTTTATACTAAATTTGCCTAATGAAATCCAGGGGAGTTTGAGGAACATATCCACTTAAAAGGTTACCAGGAGCAATGTGGGCCAACAAAACGTTCTCCATTCTTATAGTGCAGGGGACCTATGTGCAGGGTAAACTGTATAAAGCCAAACCAATAGATTGGTGGAATTTCTATTTCCTGTTAGAAACAGGAAGCAGGGGAACCCTACAATACACAGTGGTGAAATATTCTGATCACTAAAGTTAAGCAACGCAACCCCAGCTAGTAGTAACAAGGGTGGCCACTTGCAAAAACTGGGTACTGCCAATACCCAATAATCGTCACCTTAGCATTGAGTCTGATGAACAGAGTAGGGTCTGTTCAACTTTTTGATCACTTTTGATGATTCTTTTATGGCGATTAATTAAAAGTGAATCATCAATGATTGGCACTTCATTTCGCCCCATCATTTAAGGTCAACTCGGTGAATGGCAATTCATTTTTGGATGATTTGGATTTCACTTTATGTTTCACTTCAAGTGAATGTTCCAGGATGATCATCAAAAGTGAACCATGTAAATCTGCCTTTATATTTTTTGCCTAAAAGTTTCACGACTCTATAAGTGTGCTGTAATATAATACTTTATAAGATAATCAAACTATCCAAAGTTGAAAATATCACTTACCTTATAACCTCTGTTACACTTTCCAAGAGGAAGCATGTTGTAGGGTAAATGAGACTTGATATATCGTGGTGCAGGCCTTTCCCTTAACACGTTAATTGCACATTCCGGAAGTTCTAAAGTTGGCACCTCTATATCAATGTTCAGCTTCTTTACTTTTTCCACATCACAGTCGTAATGTACAAGTAAAGCAATCATCTGCAGCCACGTGGTACCTTTAGTTAATAAAGTAGAGAGACGTTTAGATGAGAGGAATTGGTCCATTAAATCTCGTTTATCTGAAGTTTATCATTGTTCCAGTGATCTCTTAACCGTCTTCATCATCACACCATTATCCCACCATTGGCAGGGTCGAGCCTGTAGTTAACCAGTAGTCAGAAATGTAATATTCATGCCCTCCGTCCTAGGAAGGAAGAACCGATGGAACTACTTGTGTGACGTCACTTATGTATGGGTATTCACAGTGACAACACATTTCAAGAATCTGGCAGCACAGGGATTGAGAATCGCTGCAGTAGACAACATGAAGGCCTTTGTGCTGTGCAAAACGGATGTATCAAAAGCCTATGACACTATCTCACATGAAACTCTGCTCAAGGCTATATCAGCAACAGATTTGATTCCATATGTGGCCTGGCTCTTGGTATCCTACCTCAAAGACTGTATTGTGCAGCTGAAGGAGAAGCCATCACTGTCAATTTGTCTAGACTGAGGGTTTCCACAGGGGTGGGTGCTTGGGCCTCTACTATATAATGTAGGGACATCAGCAGTAGCTGATTTGTTGTTGGGAATGCAAGCTTGTTCATATGCTGATGACAACAACTTCAGCAGGCAATATGATGTCGCTGACATAACAGAGATAGTCTGTTGTCTCCAGCATAATGTTGCTAGTTTACAGATACGGTACTCCAGCATCAAGATAAAACTGAATGGCGATAAAATGGAGATTGTGTCTTCACTGTGGCGTCAACCATTAAGGTACTTGGAGTCTCCTTCGATAGCTGGTTATCCTTTCGAGGCCCATATACGGGAAATGGTGAGGCATTTAAATTCGTTCTACGTCTTTCTGGCAAGACTGACGACATCCCTCACTTGCCAAGAACTCGTAGTACTATTCAAAGCTAAAGTGCTGCCTGTCCTCAGCTATGCCTGCCCAGTATACTCATCCACTACAGCATACATACTCCATCCCCTTATGATCATGAACAACTGACTTCTCCACCTCATACTCTCCATTCACCCCTTTACTATTGTGTCCCTGGCATGCTAAAGAGAGAGTCTTCTTTCCTTCAAGTATTTGCTTATTTACTTCATTGAATTAGGGTCAGCAGTTAGATGTAATTCACATTGTTTCCATGATATAGTCCTACTGTTCGACTGCTCCTCCGCTTACAGAGCTACACAACGTTTTAAATTTAAAACTGTCAAAGCAAGGCCGACAAACCTGCTATAACGGTTTTTGTACAACACTCGGAGCTTCGAACCTGCTGTCGTTTTCTGTTAGGGAGTGTGTATGTTCACCTGTTCTCCATCTAAATGAATCCGGATATGTGTGCACCTGATTAAAGTTATCTATGCAGCAGTGATGGAGACGCAAGTAGAAGGCACAGCACTTTGGGCTGCCTGACTCAAACTAGCGGTGGCGCATAGTCAGTACAAGCGCTGGTATGGACAAGTGATATTGCCAACCAATATGTACCTGATGTTATTTGGCTGTATTGTCTGTTGCTAGGGCTTTTCAACCTGTGCAACAGTGCCTTGAAAAAACGATTTTTTAGTGTCTATTCATGAGGAGTACTAGTAGTATTCATATGATGCTGCTAACTATCAGGAAAATCGCTAATTAAGGCATTAGTTATCTTGCCCCGCTCGTCATCTTGCCCCGGCCTCCCCTATAATGTTAGTCTGATTTGGGTGTTATTTGGTTCCATTGCTAGGGTCAGGACAGCATGGGAAAATACTGCATGCTTCAACGTGCAGGCTGGGTGCATCAAGGGTCAGCACTTAGCTCTTATACATTCACACTAGCTGCTGATGGGAATAGGGGAATGGGCCCCTCAGCACCGGGTATTTGCTGATGATGTGGGAAGGCTTGAGGAGTCCAAAGAGGATGCACAAAAGGGCCTACAGACATTACAACAGCAATGGAAAGAGGTGGCCTTAAGGTGAACATGAAAAAGAGAGTGTACCTAGCTTTCAATTTTAGTGCCCAAGGACAAGGGAGTGAGATTCGTTGTTGGGCTTTGAGGGGATACCAGTGGTGAAAGAGTTTCGTTATTTAGGATCAGTTTTACAGAGCAATGGAGAGATAGATTCTGTCATGACACATAGAATTAACGCAGGATGGCTGAAGTGAAAGCAGGCAAGTGGAGTCCTGAATGAGTCCCAATAAAGGTTTACAGAATGGTCGTGAGGCCTTCTGTGCTGTATGGCTCAGAATGTTGGGCAGCTAGGAAGAACCATGAAGGAGAATGCAAGTGGTTGAGGTGCTCATGCTGCACTACATGAGTGGGGTGTCACAAGCTGACAGAATCTGTGATGATTACATTAGAGGTAGGCTGGGGTGGGAAACATCACAGAGAAAATGAGAGAACAGTGAACAGTGGCTGAGGTGGTGTAGGCATGTAGTGAGGACGGGGAGGAGGAACTCATTAGGTCCATTATGGGACTGCATGTGTTGGAGCACCAGGAGAGAGGAAGACCAAAACGTACGTGGGAGCAGGTCGTGCAGAGCGACATGGAGGTTTGTGGGGTGGAGGGGTCTTGGAACCCACAGACCTGACCCCGCCATTGGCAGAATAACGGTGGGATGATGATGATTTTGATGTTATTACTTTTCTTTCACTTGCCATATCGATTAACCTCCCTTAAATACCCAAAAGTTGTGATATTAATAACTATTACACCAAGACTATTCTGTCTCGTTTATTCCACTTGCCTTTAGATGAAAGCTACATCTTCATTTATGAATTATACAATGTTTATTTCAATTTTTGTCTTGAAGGGAATTTTTAAAAACAATCTATATTAAGTCATCAAATTTCTCCACTTTCTGTTTTATGGAGTTAATCGATTTGGCAAGTGAGTGGCTCATTTATTGAAACTGTGAAACACATAATCAGTATGTCAAAATGTAAATCATTTCAAAACACCTTAGTGTTTCAACTAGAAGTTAGAAGTACAAGAGATTGAATTAAAGAATATTTGAGAAGTAGAAATACCAAAAATATTGCAATACCTTCATTTTGTGTAGCATTTATTAAATTTTTTAATTCACCAGCGTGGGGCCCAAAGCGGTTGCCTTGTTCGCCTTGCCCTAACGCTGGCCCTGTTCGAATCAATACTCACCAATGGCGAAAAATCCCGTCCTACGAAGTCATACTGTAAAATACTTTCGATTCTGCTGTCAAATTCAGTTTGGATTTTTGACATGGAATCGCAGAAGGCATTTTCTGCCGCCATCTAATGATTACTATACAAATCTCTCCTCGACTCGTTCACTTAATCACATTTTTACAGCACTTACCAGCAAAAAGCAACTCTTAACCATTTTCCTGCCTATGGGAGGGTCGGGACGGTATTTTGACGCCAGCGCTTATTTATATTCGCCCTACTGTACATTGGGACTCTCGTCAGGGCTCCCGCACCTGATAATTTTGCTTCATTTACCAATGCAGTAATTGCTCCCCCCCTCAGTACCTCAATGGGGTGCAACTGATGAGGCGTTTTTACCTTGCTATCCCCATTTCTATACTGCCAGTCAACAGTTACAGTCCAATCTGGGAGCCGAAAGTGTGTTGGACACACCAGTTCTCTTCCGATTGCTGAAGTTAAGCAACACAACCCCAGCTAGTACTGACATGTTGGGAAAACTGGGTACTGCTAATACCCCAAAATCGTCTCATTAGTGTAGCGTCTGTGCGGTCTCTGCATTAGAACTGCACAGTGGATGGGGCTCTAATGACCTTGTAGTTGAAGGACCCTAAAACACCAACAAACAGTCCAATCTGTAGCAGGCTAAACCACTGAAAATAGGACATGTACACGGGGCAGGAGATAACCTATTTTAATTGCTAGCTTAATTTATACTAAGGAATTTTGAAAACAGTATTTAAAAATATTTGGAGGGGTGTACATTTTTGTGAAGTGCTCCCCTCTCGATCCGCTCCTGGATCCACCACTGCAAATTAGATAGGGTTAAGATGTCAACATTTGAAACACACGGAACCACGGTGTTGCTTCTTATTCTACAGAAAGCGCACTGGGGGCCTCCCTTTGTGTCGAACATGGAATCACTGACGGGGCAATCGAGTTAGGCAAGGCACAAAATGAGACGCAGGGTTACGCAGGTGACAAAATTCTGCTAGCAGGCAATCAACGCACATTGATTCACACTTTTTCAACATACTGGTTTGCAATTTGCATCAACTAAAATGGCTTTCAACGTAACACCAGTTCTATAGAACTTTACTACATATTTCAACACTGCAGGAATGGTGCCATCGCAAAGAGAAAGCTTTTTTAATGGGAAATACTGAAAAGCTAACATTGCTTACATTGCCAAAATGCTTCACACAGTCAACTATTTTTTTATTTATTGATAATTACCAGCATAAAAGGAATAATGAATGAAATACAGTATTAAAGAAATAAAAGTTACCATTGTTTATTTCAATTTCCTTGGCTACTTCTTCCCACTTATCCGACTTTAATTTTGATCGTATATATTGACCCCACTGATTCAATGGGTCACATCCGAGTGCATTCGTCGTCATCCCAAATATGCAAACTAGGACCCATCCAAGATTAATCATAAAGACTGTAACAGATACACGAAAAATTACAATTGGAGACTTGTTCAGAATGGAATTCCGAACAAAACAAAACGAAAATTTCCAAATTTCAATGAACGGATCATTTGAATGTTCCAGCTAGCAATTGCAATAAGTCCACCACTGCCCATTAGACAATCTCCCATGTTCAGTGGTTTGGGAGCAGCAAATTGCATTGGACACACCAGTTCTCATCTGTTCACGGAAGTTAACCAGCGCAACCCCTGCTAGTACTGACATGGGTGGCCGTTTTAGACAACTGGGTATTGCTAATACCCAAAAATCGTCGCTTTGGTGTAGTGTCTGTGCAGTCTCTGCATAAGAACTATGCTGTGCATGGGGCTCTAATGACCTTTGTAGTTGAAGGGCCCTAAAACAACTAGAAAATCAGTGGTTTGGCCACCAGCATATTGCACTACAACTGTTGAACTGGCAGTATGGAAATGGGGATAGCAATGCAAAAATGCTTCATTAGTTTTCCACAGGTGAATCACACATCAGTTGAAATATGTGCCTCATTGAGGTACTGAGAGGGAGAAATTGATACATAGATTCCCCCTCTGGATCCACCCCTGCTTTGGTTTGGTTGTTTTGTTGATGTTTTAGTGCCCTTCCAGTGCAGCATCATTAGGGAACTGTCCACTGCATATTTCTCGTACAGAGACTGCACAGACACTACACTAGTATGACGATTATTGGATTTTCGCAGTACCCAGTTTTCCCAAGTGACCACCCATATTGGAACCAGCTGGGGTTATGTTGCTTAACCTTGCCGATCAGACGAGAACTGGTGTGTTCAATGCAATAAGCCGCTCCACATTGCTTTGGAATGTTGATCATAAGTAGGGGAGACTGTCCTAGACCATGGTGTACCTATAACCACTTTGAAAATCAGGCACATATCACCATTTAGGCACCTGATATGCAGATTTTGATCTCTATGAGCATACAAGAATGCCATTTGGACTCTGGAATGCAGCACAAACTTTTCAAAGGTTCATGAACACTGTCCTGGCAGATTTACCATCCATCTTTACATATATAGACGATACACTCATTGGCAGTCCTGATGACGTCGAACACCAACATCATTTACAGAAGGTGTTCAAGCATCTGCATCAATATGGACTGGTCATTAATGTGTCAAAGTGTGAGTTTGGTGTTCCATCCGTGGAATTTTTGGGGCATTTGTATACTTCTTTTTTTTCATTCTGCCTCACCTTTTCTAGCAGTAAGTTGGTTTACCTCTTTGCTCTGCTGGATTGTGAGTTAAGCTCATTTCAGAATTTTTAGAAACGTGTTTTTATTAATATATTTATAGATTTTTATAATTGATTATATGTTATAATTGTTGATACCATTGTCTGCTGTTATAGTATGGAGCTGTGAAGCCCATTTGTGTCAGTTTTCTGGCCAAACTTGGTCTGTGAACATTTTATGATGGCTCCATTGGTGTCTTGTCCCCTTTGTAAAAAGGAGGTGATTTCTCGGTCTTAATCAGCAAAATGCATTCTATGTGGACAACAGACCCATCTGGACTGTTTGAAGATAGGACCGAATGAGTTATCTTTATTTTTACCGACATATAAATGTTCTATTTGCTTAGCAAATCACAATGAAAACTCACCAGTGAAGCAAGCTAAATCGTGCAGTACTGTCTCTGTTAGTAGCCCAAATGAATTTGATATGGTCTCTACTGACTCTTTTCTTTCTTCTTCTCCCTCTGTAACATCTTTAATCTCTCTTATTCCAAGGCTTATTGAAAAGCTTAAACCATTGGCTGATTTGGGTGATATTCTACAGGAATGTCTGTTAGTCTCTAGAAATGTGGTAAAAGAAATGGCTGAATTTAGAAATGATATTAAAATACTGAATACACAATTTAATGTATTCTCTGAACTCAGGGAGGATATTAAGTAACTACAAACTCAGCTGTCAATCCATTCCAAATTGCTGACTAATGATAGTTTACCTTTGAAGCCCTCTTATGCTTCTGTAGCTGCAACCTGCCCCAAACCACAACATGTTTTATGGCAAAAACAATCCTTGTCTCACCTGCAGGACCTTTGAAGAATAGTGCAGGTGTGGACCAATCAATTGCATCAAGTAATGCCCTCATTTCAACAGGTTCTGGTTTTGATTCCCATGCTGTTAGGTTTTCTCATTCTCGTCCCTTACTGAAAGGGATGGGGACTGAGTGCCCTCCCTTGCCACGTGCAGTTCTCCACCAGCAGATGTATAGGCTCTTCCTAACAAGGCTTGATCCTTCTTCTGATTGTCATTCTCTCCATACATATCTTCATAAGAGCAATATTACTGGCTTGGCAGCTATTCATAAACTGAAAACTAAAAATCCCACTTATGCATCATTTTCGTTATGCTTCTTTTTAGTGTGCTCTCATTGCCTGGGAGGCCACAGCTAAATTGGAGGAAAGGAGACTATCTTAATATGTAAAAGTTTCTTGCTGCAGTAAATTGGGATTCTCTGGCCAAGTGCAATTCACCATCTAATGCCATTGATCTCTATTATGACATCCTTCTTAAGGCACGTCACCGGTTTATACCCCTGAAGAAGCCGTTATCCTTGTTGGTTCAGTGTTGAGTTGATACTGGCCCTGAAAAGGAAAAGAAAAGCTTTTCATAAGAATAAGAAGCGCCCTTCTTTGCAAAATTACAATAAGTACTTCAAGCTACGTTGCCAAGTAAAATCTTTTATCACCCGATATAGAATGCAGTACCTTCATTTTCTTGCATCGAATATTCATTCCTCACATCATTTTTGCCGTCACTACAAACAATACACTTCCTCTGTTCGATCATCAAACTTATCACTGAAAATTGGTAATCAAATACTAGTTGATCAGGAAGAAATCTGTGAATCATTCTGTGATACATTTAAGCCTCCAACCTTAAACAGCAGCAAATCTCATTTAAGTTCTTATCCTTTCAGTTTGCCTCAATCCTTGGATGCCCTTTCTTGTGCATCTATTTCTTCTACTGATGTTTTGCAGGAAATTAAAAAGCTGAAGGCTTCATTTTCTACTGGTGCAGACATCTTACCCTCCACTGTACTTAAGGCCTTTGGGGATGTTCTAACCTTCCCCCCCACTCAGCATGCTGTTTACCTGGTGCCTCTCCTGCTCATATGTTTCACTTTGCTGGAAAACGGCCCATGTAGTGCCAGTTTTTAAAGCAGGCTCCCAATCAAGCCCTTCAAGCTAAGGTGTTTGAATATATTCTTCTTAAGCTACTTAGACCATGGAGTGGGTCCTTTCTCAGCCCTCAACAACATGGCTTTATGCCTCAGCGGTTGACTGAGACCAATCTTCTCTGTCACCTCCCTGCAATTCAAAAGGCCCAATATGATGCTTTATATTTGGACCTTTCAAAAGCCTTTGATTCTGTTCCTATTGCTTTGCTAATCAATAAGTTGGCCTGCTGTGGGCTATCCCACTTGTTGTGTAGGTTCCTTGAAGAATATTTAACTGATCATCTCAATTTTATTATGCTTGACTCTTATGTAAGTACTTGTTCTTATCAGCAGTCGATGGGTGTACCTCAGGGTAGTGCACTTAGCCCCCTGCTTTTTGCCATCTATATGAATGACTTGTTTACGAATGTATCAGCTAATGTGGATATTCTAATATTCACTGATGATCTTAAAAAATCAAAACTGTTAGCTCATTTATCAGATGGTGCTATTTTGCAGGAAGGGTTGAGGGAGGTTGAAAATTGGCTAGACATCAATGGCCTGCATATTAACCATTCTAAAGCCTCAGTCATAACTTTTTCATGGAAACGAGCCCCCATCATCCATTCCTATTACTTTCTTCAAGGAGAGCCACTCAACTGCTGTATGTTTATCAAAGATTTGGGAGTTTTCTTGGACCATGGCTTTCTACATTCAAAACCTTTACTTGGGTGTTAAAAGCCGCTTTGCAGTTGTGAAGGGTCTACGCAAAACATATCGGCTCCCTGAGTTGTTGAATCACCTGTTCAGATTGCTGATTGTTCCAAAAATTGTTTATGCCATCAATTGTTGGTCATTTTGTTATCCCTCCTTGTTAAACTCCCTTCGGAAGTTCTATGATCATTCAACTACCTATCAATGGATACAAGTCCAAATGAATCCATCCTCTTCTAGTACAATAAATTATAATGATACACTAGGCTGATTTGAGGGCTGCCTTCCTTTGAATCATCTAATCGTTTATTTTCGTGTCCTATTTCTGCATCGCCTATACCATGGGAAGCTTGATAGCCCAGTTCTTTTGGGGCTTCTTCATTTTAGGGTTCCAAGACATGCAACACGTTCTACAGATCTCTTCTTTGGAGTGTTGAATAGACGTTGTAGTTTACTTTGAGCCCAACGAGATTTCAATACTTTGAAACTGACACTTGATGACTTTCTAATTTCAAAAAAAACTCTACCATCGTAAAGTAATTTACAAACTTCTTCATTCAAAATTCTATTCCAAACCTCCTATGCCATCCCATCCCTAACCTAACCACCCACCCCATTCCCTTCCCGCGATCAACCTCCTTAAGGTTCTACCTGTTACGGCTGATTGGCCTTTCCCCAACCCATCCTGGTGGTTGTTCCAGGTTTGTCCAGAAGAAGAAGGAATTGCACCTTTACCACAAAAAATTGAAGCTATACAAAATTATCTGAAGCCAGAATCCAGGAGGTGATTATGCCATTTCCTTGGCTTAATTAATTTTTACCACCAATGCATTTCACATTGTGCCTCTATTCTATTTCCACTACATAATATGCTAGCTGGAAAGTCCAGTAAAAATGTACCACTTCACTGGAATCAGAGGCGTATCTAGGCTTGGTGTCACCTGGTGTGGCAAATCCTGGTGTCGCCCCTACCACTGACCCCCCCCCCCCCACACAAACACTTTATTATTCAATGTGCTCCACCTGAGTCACAAACATTTCAAATGTATTTAGATTAATGTTTCAGGCACCACCAGCAGCCATCCGGGGTGTGCAAGCAGGCCCCAGGCCGCCGTCATCAGCAGTCTGCAGTCACAGGGGTTGGGATGGGGTAGGAACAGTTAGCATGGAAGGACAGTGCATCCTCAACACAGGCAACACACTTGACCTTGCATTGGCAAATACGTGGTTTAGTAAGAGGGACAAGCACCACCTCACATTCCAGTCACTAAAAGGGATATCACAGATAGATTTTTTAATGGTTAGAGGGTGGCATAGAGTAGAGGTCTGTGATTGCTGGGCAGTCTCAAGTGAAAAGTTCCAAAAAGCATAGGCCAAATCCTAGTGAAAGTGGCAGGCAATGCACATTCTTGGAAAGGAGAGCAGGCCATAAGGTGGCAGAAACTACCCACCAAAACGGAGGGATTTACCCACAAAAGTGCACAGGGAGGTAGACTGGTATTGGGAAGGGACAGTGGATGCAATATGGGACAGGGTCTCCAGATAAATTAGAACCTGTGGGAAAGCCATTTTAGGGCAGGGTCAAGTAGGAGCCACAGTCCAGAGAAACAAGGGGAAGGTAGAAGCAGCCATCAAGCAAAAGAACGCTGCTTTCCCCAGTTGGCAGGCTAGATATAGGGCAGCTAAAGATATACCCCAGGCTATAACAGCGAAGGATAGCAGAGGTAGGGTCCTACTCTCCCTCATGGAGGCTAAGAGGACGTGGGAAGAGTTACTTCCATATCCTCTTGAATGCTGCAGGGGAAAATGGGGACCTTGCTGCCTATCCAGCATTGGTATGGGATGATGAACTGTGTAACCAGGGCGCTTGGGAAAATGAAAGGCCAAAAAGCTGTAGGCCCAGATGGAACACCCAATTCAAGTGTGGCATAGCCTAGGGAGGACAGTTATCAGGTGGCTAGGGAAACTTCTCAGGAGGATAGCCAGCAGAGATAGAATGTTGTGAGAGTTGGATAGTACCACTCTTCAAGAGCAAAGGGATATCCAAGAGTGTGGTAACTATAGAGGTATAAAGCTGATGAGCCACTCCTTCAATCTCTGGGAGAGAGTGATGGAATGTCGCCTCTGGGATAGGATTAGTGTGAGTGGAAATCAGGTATCCCACCTCAGGTATCCCTCCTGCCTATCTTCCATCAGATTCCTGTCCACACCACACACTACCATGTCCTTGTGGGCAACTTGCTCCCACGTCTGCTTCAGTCTCCCCTGCCTCAGATGTTTCCAACCATCTGCATTCCTGAAATGGACCTAAGGAGCTCCTCCCCTCTTCTGATTACGTGTCCATACCACTTTAACCTATTCTCCCTTGCTCCTATGTGGAAATCCCTCATAGGAATGAGGGACTGCCCTGCAAAACTTCCCTTTCAACGTGAATGGGACCCTCCTATCACATAAGACTCCGCTTGCCTGTCTCCACTTCAATCATCTCCCATTGAGTCTTTGGGTCACATCAGAGTTATCTCCCATTGCTTTGGAACGCTGATCCTAAGGAGGGGCTAGGTGTCCCAGGTGAGAAGGGGCTAGGTGTAGGGGGCGTAGGAAAGGGAAATTAGCAGCACCCAGGTTCACTACCAACTACTCATGTTGTCTCTAACATGGATTTGCGTTACTTAACTGGTGCGCCCAATGCAACTTGGCTACACCAACCCAATAGTGTAACATACTCCTATTAATACTACTCTTGCACTTTTTCACCAGTTGGACTCTACTGGGAAGCCCCCAGTATTTCCCCAAGATGTTCATACCCTGGCAATTACCCTTCTTCATTCACCTGGAGAAAGCTTATTACAGTGTGCTAATACCCCAAAATAGTCATATTAGTGTAGTGGCTGTGTAGTCTCTGCCTTAGAAATATGCAGTGGACGGGGCTCTAATGACCTTGTAGTCAAAAAGCCCTAAAATGCCAACGAACCAAACGAGTTTATGCGAATCCACTAGCTGAACTGTGTCCCATACAAAATTTGCAATCATTGAAACTAAAATTTAAATAGGTGTAGTGCTGTAGGAAAAGGTTGGATCAGAAACTTTGCAATAGTGTCACCCCCTGAAATAGTGTCACCCGGGGCTGTCAGCACCCCCCTTGGTATGCCTCTGATTGGAATGACTTGTCGAACAGTGCTTTCCTGAAGACTAAAGATGCTTTGTCACATACAGTGTTGCTTAGACATCCCAGTAGAGAGCCTGAGATTAAGATCTCTCTCTTCACTCATGCTTCAGATGCAGCAGCTTGCACAGTGCTTCAGCAATACGACAATAATGCCTGGCAACTGCTAGGTTTCTTCTCACTCACAATCCACCTAGCAGTGAAGCATTTCTGATACTTTTTTGAACGACGTTATTTTACAATTTTTACAGATCATAAGCCTCTCACATTCACCATGCACACCAATTTGGATAAGCATATCTTCGCCACATGAAGCTACACACTTCAACTTTATTTCTACATTTACTTCAGACATTCAGTACATCACAGGTTCGGCAAATGTGGTTGCAGATGCACAACACTCGAACAACACTACACCATCTTTCAATATCAGCAGGCCCTCTGGATATTGAAAATCTTTATCAAGAGCAGTTAACTGACTCATAAATTCAAACAATGCTACATAATTGTCAATTACTACATGTTCAATTGGTGCCAGTGCCAGGATCACAAGTTAGTGTGTACTGCGATATTTCAATGTCTAGGCCCAGACCAATAGTTCCAGAAGCTTCCTGTCAACAAATTTTCCACAGTCTCCATGATGTGTTACATCCTGGTATAGCAGCCACTCAAAAGCTCAGCTCATTACTGATCGTTTTGTTTGGCCATCCATGAATAGGGATGTACAGCAATGGACAAGATCCTGTATTTCCTGTCAGAAGAGTAAGGTACATCATCATACGTTTTCACCACCAATAGTTGTACACCTCCAACTTCACATTTTGATAAAATTCATGTCAACATTGTTGGTCTGTTGCCTTCATCTCAGGGCAATCAGTATGTTGTGACTTGTATCAACAGATTTACTCATTGGCGTGATCTACAGGCAGCACCTGCCAAACTGGTATATGGCATGACGTTGTGCTTGCCTGGAGACATCTTGGCATCAGAATATAATGCCTTACCTAGTGATTTTCTCCAAAATTTGCAGTATAACATGCATGCATTGCTACACTGCCTGCTGCATGTTCCTTCACTGTGATCTCTTTTTCTGAATTCTGATTTTGGCACCACTACTCATGTTTTTCTTCACACTGGAATGTCCAAACACCCACTCTCTGCACCATATGAGAGACCTTATAAGATTCTCTCCAAACATGACAAATACTTTACTATTGATTTAAATGGTCATATGGATAATGTGGTGATAGATCGACTGAGCCTCAGTTATCTTCTGTGACAGATGAACCTCTATTATCCACAGATAGTGCACCTATGCCGCCTTTTTCTTCTTCAAACCCTACACCTACAAGTTCAGATTCCCATCACTCCTCCACCCCCAACTTCCCCACTTCTCAGATTATGGATTCACCTTCTGGTGTCCTCACACATTCATGCACCCATGCCATGCATGTTCATTTTTCTCTTCCATAGTTTTATCTTGCAGGGGGGTAGTGTGGAGTTTTGAATGTTGGTAACGTCATTCAGAGTATGCACTCTGAACGTCATCAACGTTCCTATATGTTTTGAATTTGGATTTCGAAAATTAGAATATTGTTCAGATTCTGTTTCTTTAAAAATATTTGGAATGTTTGTAACTGTTTCAGTTTGATTTAACATATTTTTATTTATAAGCAAAATGTACAGACGTGTTATTTGAAGGCTCCATTTATTTACTATTTTCACTAGCTTGATATAAAAATAATAATCTTTAGTTGTTTCAAATTATTGTTAGAAGTTGTCCAAGTGAGGTGATTCACTAGTTTAAGAAAGGAAATTCATTGTAGATTGCAGTTTTAATGAGTTAGCATGGAATATGGTTAATGGAATACTCAGATTAATTAGTCACTTATTACAAACGTCTTTAAATACAGTGACCATAATATTTTTCTAATTCTAATTCTAATATTATACACTGCAAGCAGCCTTTTTGGCCAATATGGCAGTGGAGAGACTAACTCTCAATCCTACTTATGATAACAAAATACTCCTAAAACCCTAAGCTATAATTCAGGAGCCTCCCCTAATACAATACAAGCTATTGTTGAATTTCCTTGGATGAAGCCCTCCACCCTATCCTCACCAAGGCTATTCCATTGTCGAATTACTCTTGGCAAAAATGACCAGTAGTACGAGTCTGTCTGTGCCCTAACCTCTTTCAATTTATATGGATGATCCTTTCTGCCTTTATACTCAGCTGGGGACACACTTCCAGCCAATGGTCCATTACATCCTAGCAGCAGCAGTCTTATAAAAAGGCTAATGCTGTGAGATATATGCCTCTGGCTTAATGTATCCCACCCTAGTTCCTTAATCATGGCAGATACACTCTCTGTGTGAGAAAACCTATTAAGTACTATTCTTGCTGCCCTCCTTTGGATCCTATCAACCTCCCAAGATAAGTCCTGCCTGAAGGGGAACCAAATTGGACTGCCATACTCCAAAATTGGGCATACCATAGAAATATATGCTGTTTCCTCAGGTTTAATGGCAATTCCCATTTTACACACCAATTGTAAATCCTATCTAGATCCTGTTGTAATTGCACACAGGATGATAACCCATCATCTAATACCCAAGCAGCACATGTGTCATCTGCAAATAGTTCAAGGAAGGAATCAATATCTAGTCCTATGTCGTTCACATAGAGAATGTACAACAAAGGACCCAATACATTTCCCTGAGGGACCCCTGATGTGACTGGTTTCCACTGAGATGCACAACCCTTGAAAATTACTCTCTGTTTTCTATCAAGCAGATAGGACCTTACCCATTGAACAACATTTCTATGTATCCCTAAGTAGGACATTTTAGAGACCAGCTTATCATGGGGCACGATGACAAAAGCCTGTTCAAAGTCCAAGAATACAATATCAACCTGCTTTCTGCTATCTAAAGCCTTTTGAACATGATTCATCAAGCAAGCCATTTGGGTGTCACATGACCTGCCTTTCCTAAACCCATGTTGGTTATTTCTAAGGATGCCCTTCCTTTCCAGATATCCCATTATAGATGAGAATAAGATGTGCTCAAACATCTTGGATACAGCACTTGTTAATGAAACTGGTCTATAGCACTTAGGGTCTGTCATGTCCCCAGACTTGAAAATGGGCACCACATTTGCCAGTTTCCATGATGCTGGAACAATGCTTGTGGCTAATTATTAATAAAGGGGATAGTTAGAAAACATACCTGGAATGGAGAATCAGTTAACAGGTGGTGGAAGTTACCCACCAAAGCAGATGAATTCCAGCAGGAGGTTCTCAGATAGGTTGACTGGGACTGGGATGGGCGAGCTAATGCCATGTAGGACAGGGTTGCTAGGAAGATTAGGAGATGTGGAGAGGTGCTGTTAGGCATGGGTAGAGTAGGAGGCACTTACAAGGGTAGGCAGACATAATGGTGGAATGAGGAAGTGGAAGCAGCCATAAAAATAAAGAAGGTGGCTTTTCATAGGTGGAGAGAAACAGGGGATCAGGTTTCAAAGGGCTGTATATGAAAAGCTGGGGAAAAGGGATGGAGAGAAAGCAGTTTTTAGACTGGCCAAGACCAGGGACAGAACTAGTAAGGATGTTACCAGGGCCATAACGGTCAAGGATACCAATGGTAGGGTCCTGTTTCAACAGGCAGAGGCAATGAAAAGATGGAAAGAATACTGATAGAGCCTCTTAAATGCTGCCAACTGTGCAACGACCAGATAGCAACCATCTTACTCCACTGGAAGTGGACAGAGTGAGTGAAGATGAAATGGTCACCATCCTTCAAAAGATGAAAGGCCAGAAAGCAGTAGGCCCTGATAAGATACCCATGGATGTTTGGTGCACCATGGGAACCACGGGAATTACATGGCTTGGGAAGTTTTTCAATAAGTTAGCAATTGGCAACAGGATTCCATCTGCATGGAGAGAGGCCATATTAGGATAGTGCAGGATATGTATGACGGTTCCATTGCTAGGGTGAGGACAGCATGGGGAAACACTGCATGCTTCAACGTGCAGGTTGGGGTGCATCAAGGGTCAGCACTCAGCCCATATCTATTTACCCTGGTAATGGATGAGCTGCTGACAGGAATAGGGGAATGCGCCCCCCAGTGTCTGGCATTTGCCAATGATGTGGGGAAACTGTAGAAGTCCAAAGAGGATGCACAAAAGGGCCTGCAAGACATCAAAACGGTAATGGAGAGAGGGGGCCTTAAGATGAACAAGAAGAAGACTGAGTACTTAGCTTTCGATTTCAGTGGCCAGGGACCTGGGCGTAAGAAGATACCAGGGGTACAGGAGTTCTGGTATTTGGGATCAGTTTGCCAGAGCAATTAGGAGATAGATTCTGATGTGACACATAGGATTAAAGCAGGATGGCAGACGTGGAGACAGGCAAGAAGGGTCTTGTGCGACCGACGGGTCCCAATTAAGTTGAAGGCAAAAGTGTATAGAGCTGTGGTTAGACCCACTATGCTGTATTGCTAAGAGTGTTGGGCAGCTAGGAAGAACCACGAAAGGCAAATGCAAGTGGCAGAGATGCGAAGGCTGTGCTCCATGAGTAGGGTGTCAAGAGCCGACGAAATCCGAAACGCTTACGTTAGATGTAGATTGGGAGTGGGGGACATTGCGGAAAAGATGAGAGACAATAGGTTGAGGTGGTATGGGCATGTTATGAGGAGGGGAGAGGAGGAGCTTATTAGGGCCATTACAGGACTGAGGATGATTGGGGGCACCAGAGGTAGAAGAAGGCCAAAACGGACGTGGGCGCAGGTGGTGCAGAGGGACATGGAGGCGTGCAGGGTGGATGGGGACCTGGTGGGGGATAGGCGGGAGTGGAGGATCAGAACCCTCAGACCCGACCCTGCCTCAGGTGGGAGAAGGGTGAGATGATGATGATGATGACATTTAACAACGCAACCGCAGGATGATTTCCAAAGAATTCAATTTTCTTATTATTCATAATCAAAAACAATGTCGGAATGTGCAAATCTGCGTTCAATCCAGTCGTTAAATTTTTTGTCCAGTTCTTCATCGAAATGGTCTTTCCAGTCTCCCACTTTACCTGAAACATGAGTAAGATTAATTAAAGTGGAACATTCATCACCATCCTCCTTATCTTTTTCCTACCCCCCCCCC
>JAAFCE010004209.1:23910615-23947973 GCA_013389805.1 Trigoniulus corallinus | reverse complement strand
AGTTAAAAGCTAGGTATTCTGTCTTTTTCATATTCACCTTCAGGCCCCCCTTTCCCATTGCTATCTGGATGTCTTGTAAGCCCTTTTGGGCCTCCTCGTTGGACTCTGCAAGCTTTCCCACATCGTCAGCAAATATCAAGCACTGTGGGGCCCATTCCACCACTCCCGTCAGCAGCTCATCCATGACTAGCATAAATAAGTATGGGCTAAGTGCTGACCCTTGGTGTACACCCACCTGCACGTTGAAGCTTTTTGTGTTTCCCCAAGCTGTCCTCACCCTAGCGATAGAGCCCTCATACATATCCTGCACTATTTTGATGTGACCTTCATCTACCCCTTTTCTTCTTAGCACATTCCATACTACCTGTGTAGGAACACTATCATATGCCTTCTCTAGGTCAATGAATATTGCATGGAGGTCTTTCTTTGCTGCCCTATACTTTTCTATCATCTGCCTTAGAATAAATATTGGCTCCATTGTAGACCTACCAGGCATAAACCCAAATTGATTTCCCTGGACCATAGTGCATTTTCTGAGGTGGCCCTCAATGACTCTTTCCCAAAGCTTCATGGAGTGGCTCATTAGCTTGATGCCTCTATAGTTTCCACAATCCTGGGCATCACCTTTGCCCTTGAACAATGGAACTATCCAGCTCTCCCTCCATGCTGATGGCATTCCGTCTCCACTTGCTACCTTATTGTAGAGCTTTGTTAGCCACGTTACTCCAGTGGCCCCCAGGGTATGCCAAACCTCCATGGGAATCTTATCTGGGCCTACTGCTTTGTGTCCTTTCATCTTTTGGAGGGCCCCAACTATTTCTTCCTCTGTCACCCTGTCGACTGCCTCTGAGGTGCCTGGGTGGCTCTCAATGGTCCTTTCCTGGTTGGCAACATCCTGGTTGGCAAACTCCTCCCACCTCCTGGTTATTTCTGCTGGTTGAAAAAGGACTCTACCACTGCTATCCTTGACTGTTATGGCCCTGGTAATGTCCTTACTTGTTTGATCCCTGGTCCTGGCCAGTCTAAAAATGTTTTTCTCACCTTCTTTTGTCCCTAGCTCATCATATAGTTCCTCATACTTGTGGTGTTTGGCCAGGGCAATTGTCCTCCTAGCATTTTTCCTTGCTTGAATATCGGCAGTCTTTGAACCCTGGTCTCTGATGTCCTGCCACCTATGGAATGCCACCTTTTTAAGTTTGATGGCTGCTGCCACCTCCTCATTCCACCACCATGACTGCCTACTGTGAGGGTTGCCTCCTACTCTTGCCATACCAAACATCATTTTTCCACATCTCCTGATGGTTCTGGCAACCCTGTCCCACATGGCATCAGCAGACCCTTTTCAATCCCAGTCTACCTGGTGAGAAATCTCCTCCCTGAATTCCTCTGAGTTAGCTGGCAACCGCCCCCACCTAATAACTGGTTCTCCCTTCCATGTATGCCTCCTGACTGCCCCCTTAATTTGAATCTCCAGCATGAGCAACTTATGCCCACTGGCTTTCTGGAAATCTTCACTGGGAAGTGCCCAGCAGTCACAGATCTCTACCCTATGTTGCTGCTCTACCATGAAAAAGTCTATTTGGGACCTGCCCTGTGTGGAATGAAAGGTGATGAGGTGCTTTTCCTTCTTTGTGTACCATGTATTGGCTAACACAAGACTGTGTGCTTGGGCTGACTCCAGGACTTTCTGGCCTGCATGGCTGACCAGGCCATGACCACATCCCCCATGGACCTCTTCATATCCCAACCCATCCTTACCCACGTGGCCATTGAAGTCCCCCCAATGATTAGGCGTTCAGTTCCTATGCTCTGGCGGATGTTGCCCTTCACTATCTGAACCTCTCTATCAAAAACCTGCCAAAACTCATCTCTTATTGTGTCACTCAGGCCTGCTTGGGGGGCATATGCGCTGATAAGGTGGAGCCCAATGCCCTGCCAGACTACTGTTACTAGCATCAACCTGCTGTTGATGCACTTCACTGCTGTAACCCCTGCTGTAACTCATTGTTCAGTATAATCCCCACCCCATTTCGTCCCTCTTCGCAGCCAGTATAAAGGAGTTTATACCCTTCTCCCAACGCCCTGGATCGATTTCCCTTCCATCTAGTCTCCTGCACGAAAGCTATGCTAATAAATCTGCGCTTAAGGGTATCCACTAGCTCCCCTGTTCTCCCTGAGAGGGTCCCCACATTCCAGGTCCCCAACCTCAGTTTAACCCCTTTTGCAGTTTGCTTGACAGCTCTGACTGGGGGCACCCCAGTCAGACGTCTGGAACCCGCAGCATTAGTGACAGGGCTACCTGTGGGGGGGTGCCGTCCTACCCCACAGGAGACACTCATTAATGGTTGAAGCATCACCAAGTGGGCAGAGGTCTCATACCCACCTGGTAGTGGCCCTTTTAAATAAATAAATACAATAAAATAAATATAATATGAATGTTTATATTAATATTTCAATGATTACTAAACACATAATAAAATAATGGCATAAAAGATAACTATATAGACAAAAGGATAATAAATAAACTGGCTGCAAGAGAATGGGTGCCCAGCTCCAACCCAGCACAGCGTCTGCCAGTGCAGACGACACGTGCTGCAGTGAAGCACGATGGGACAGCAGAAGCAACGTGGGGTAGGCTTAAATTGCCGACCCCACGCTAAGCTCCTCACACCGTTTAAGGGGACCCAAAAATTGCAGCCCTACCGTGATCCTGGAAGCCTGGTTGGTTGATTTGCAAAGGCGATTAGTGTCCTTTCGCTTCTCCCTCCAAAAACCACCAAATTCCTTTCAAAATTGCCGCTTCAAAATCACCACAGCGAAGCAGATAACGCCACCTAGTGGTCTCCCGCCTCAATACTGACTAAAAATCACAATATCTTGTTAACAGACCCCACTTTACAAAAATTATTCCCTGAGCCATTTAGAATTGCATTCAAAAGAAACCAAAACTTACAAGATATGCTAGTAAAGGCTAAAATAACAAGAAATGCCAATGACGGATGCAAGAGGTGCCAAAGGAAAAATTGTATTGTTTGCACATATGTGAATGAAACAATGCAGTTTCAAACCAATAATAAGGTCATTAAATGGAAAATAAGACAGACTATTACGTGCAACACCCCCAATGTGATTTACCTTGTCCATTGCTTTAAATGTGATAAGAGTTACATTGGTGAGACAGGACGGAAAGCAAAAATACGAATTAGAGAGCATCTTAACGACATAAAGAATAAAAGAGACACACCAGTTGGGATACATTTTAATGTACTAACACACCAGCAGACAGACCTTCAAGTCACCTTCCTCATGACAAACTTCAAGACTGAAAAAGATAGGAAACGGAAAGAATCTCAAATGATTAAGGAGTTCCAAACGTTGACACCAGGTGGCATGAATGTTGACAAAGGAATGATGCCAATCATCTTCCAGCTGCCATAAAATGTATGAAAGAAAGGAAAGGGAAAGAAAAAAAGAAAAAATAATCTAAAATAAATTATAGCAAAATAAAAACTGCATAATACTCAAATATTTTACTGAAACCATTAAGCTGCATTAAACTGACGATTCTCCTGAAAGAATTTTTTATTCCAGGCAGAGAATGTGCATTGTTACCACAGACGATAGGATGATTATGGTTCCTTAAGGAAGACACACCATCACCAAAAACATTAACCTTGAAGAAGCAAGAACCTGCTTGCGAAACGTCGGAACCTCTCCAACAAAAAAGATAAGTATTGTAATTTTTGATATTTTTTGATTAATTAGATTAGTAATTTGAAAAATTGAATTATTTTTATAGAATCTAATTGTTTGTCATTTAAACATTTTTCAGAAGCCTGTTGCCAAGAAGCCACAGAGGAGTGGACTGCAGCCTAGAAGACACCAAAAGCTAAGTTTTAAACTTTTTTTGTCTCTATCTGTAGTTCTTATCTTATACTGTTGCCATTACTATATTATTTACACAAGTTTCATTGTTTTCCTGCTGTGTGCTATATGAAACCAAATTTTGGAATTAAGATTTAATTAATATGGAGGTAAGCTATAGAAATATCTAATAGCATTTTGATCCACCTTAGACAACTGGCTATTCATATTCAGTATTCATTATTAAAATAATTTTTTAACCTTATTGCTATAATACTTAAATTTTAAAATTGTTGCTGGGGCAAGATGACTGGGGCAAGTTGACGAACTCACCATCTTGACCCTCAATTTTACCTGGCATCTCCTTTGTGGCTGCCAGCTTACCTGTGATTATTTTTAACTAGAAACATTAACTTTTAAGTTGAAAATAAATTCGATTTACTATTTTCTTTGATTTTAAATTTTAGTGTTAATGCGTTTTTATTATTCACAAAAAAAAATTAAAAATATTATTTCATTTGCCTTTAACAATGTAATAAATAATGCCTAATCCTATTTTACTATAAAAGAAATAAGGGTACAATAATAGAATTTGGAGAATTTACTAATTTCTTTTACTTTTCAATAGCCATCATCTTGCCCCAGGTCTGGGGCAAGTTGTACGTCATGTTGTACTGGAGCTGGTGTACCAATTGCCCACAGCAAAAGCGACCTATTTATTTATTATTATTATTTTTATATTATTTTATTATTATTTTTATATTATTTTATTATTTTTCATTTTTCCACTGTTTAGTATGTATTGGTAAATTGAAATATTAATATAAGTATTTATTTATTTATTTATTGTCATTTAAAATTAAGTTGGAAGTTGTGAAAGGGTCACTGCCTGGTGGGTATGAGACCTCTGCCCACATGGCACTGCTACAACCACTAATGAGTGTCTCCTGTGGAGTAGGACCCCCAAAGGTAGCCCTGTCACTAATGTTGTGGATTCCAGACGTCTGACTGGGGTGCCCCCAGTCAGAGCTGTCATACAAAATTAAAGGGTTAAACTGTGGTTGGGGACCTGGAATGTGGGGACCCTTTCAGGAAGAATGGAGGAACTGGTGGATACCCTTAAGCATAGACATATTTAGATAGCTTTCTTACAGGAGACCAGATGGAAGGGAAATCAATCCAGGGCACTGGGAGAAGGGTATAAACTCCTTTATACTGGCTTTGAAGAGGGACAAAATGGGGTGGGGATTATACTGAACAATGAGGTATAGCAGGGGGTTACAACAGTCAAGCGCATCAACAGTAGGTTGATGTTAGTAACAGTAGTCTGGCAGGGCATTGGGCTCCACCTTATCAGTGCATATGCCCCCCAAGCAGGTCTGGGTGATACAATAAGAGATGAGTTTTGGAGGGTTTTTGAAAGAGAGGTTCAGATAGTGAAGGGCAGGATCCACCACAGCTTGGGAACAGAATGCCTAACCATTGGGGGACTTCAATGGCCATATAGGAAAGGATGGGTTGGGATATGAAGAGGTCCATGGGGAATGTGGGAAGGGCCTGGTCAGCCATGCAGGCCAGAAAGTCTTGGAGTCAGCCCAAGCACACAGTTTTGTGTTAGCCAATACATGGTTCACAAAGAAGGAAAAACACCTCATCACCTTTCATTCTGCACAGGGCAGGTCCCAAATAGACTTTTTCATGGTAGAGCAGCAACATAGGGCAGAGATCCAAGACTGCTGGGCATTTCCCTGTGAAGATTTCCAGAAAGCCAGTGGGCATAAGTTGCTCATGCTGGAGATGCAAATGAAGGGGTAGTTAGGAGGATTGCATGGAGGGGAGAACCAGGTATTAGGTGGTGGCGGTTGCCAGCTAACTCAGACGAATTCAGGCAGGAGATTTCTCACCAGGTAGACTGGGATTGGGAAAGGTCTGCTGATGCTATGTGGGACAGGGTTGCCAGGACAATCAGGAGAAGTGGAAAGATGATGTTTGGTATGGCAAGAATAGGAGGCAATTCTCAGGGTAGGCAGTCATGGTGGTGTAACAAGGAGGTGGAAGCAGCCATCAAACTTAAAAAGGTGGCTTTCCATAGGTGGCAGGACATGGGAGACCAGGAATCAAAGACCACCTATATTCAAGCAAGCAAGGAAAAATGCTAGGAGGACAATTGCCCTGGCGAAACACCACAAGTATGAGGAACTTTATGATGAGTTAGGGACAAAAGAAGGTGAGAAATCCATTTTTAGACTGTCCAGGACCAGATATCAAACAAGTAAGGACATTACCAGGGCCATAACGGTCAAGGATAGCAGTGGTAGAGTACTTTTTCAACCAACAGAAATAACCAAGAGGTGGGAGGAGTACTATCATGGCCTCTTAAATGCTGCCAACTAGGAAAGGACCATTGAGAGCCACCCAGGCACCTTACAGGCAGTCGACAGGGTGACAGAGGAAGAGATAGTTGGTGGCCTCAAAAAGATGAAAGCGCACAAGGCAGTAGGCCCAGATATGATTCCCATGGATGTTTGGCATACCCTGGGGGCCCAAGGAGTAACATGGCTAACAAGCCTCTTAAATAAGGTAGCAAGTGGAGACAGAATGCAATCAGCATGGAGGGAGAGCTGGATAGTTCCACTGTTCAAGTGCAAAGGTGATGCCCAGGATTGTGGAAACTATAGAGGCATCAAGCTAATGAGCCACTCTATGAAGCTGTGGGAAAGAGTCATTGATTGGTTTGTTGGTGTTTAAGGTCCTGTCAACTACAAGGTCATTAGAGACCTGTCCACTGCATAGTTTTAGTGCATAGTCTGCACAGACACTACACTAATGCGACGATTATTGGGTATTAGCAGTACCCAGCTTTCCCGAGCGACCACCCATGTCAGTACTAACTGGGCTTGCGTTGCTTAACTTCAGTGATCAGACGAGAACTGGTGTGTCCAACGCAACTCACCGCTCCCAAAGAGTCATTGAAGGCCACCTCAGAAAATGCACTATGGTCTGGGGTAATCAATTTGGGTTTATGCCTGGTAGGTCTACAATGGAGCCATTATTTATCTTAAGGCAGATGGTAAAAAAGTATAGGGCAGCAAAGAAGGACCTCCATGCAATATTCATTGACTTGGAGAAGGCTTATGATATTGTTCCTAGACAGGTAGTATGGAATGTGCTAAGAAGAAAAGGGGTAGATGAAGGTCACATTAGAATAGTGCAGGATATGTATGATGGTTCTATCGCTAGGGTGAGGACAGCTTGGGGTAACAAAAGCTTCAACGTGCAAGTGGGCATACACCAAGGGTCAGCACTTAGCCCATGCTTATTTACTCTAGTCATGGATGAGCTGCTTACGGGAGTGTGGGAATGGGACCCTCAGTGCTTGATATTTGCTGACGATGTGGGAAAGCTTGAATAGTCCAACAAGGAGGCCATAAAGGGCTTACAAGACATCCAGGTAGCAATAGGGAAGGGGGGTCTGAAGGAGAATATGAAAAAGACAGAATACCTAGCTTTTAACTGGAGTGGTCAGGGACCAGAAGTCAAGGTATGCTCAGGAGATGAGGTGATACCAGCAGTGCAGGAGTTTAGATACTTAGGATCAGTGTTCCAGGGAAATGGGGAAATAGACTCAGATGTGTCTAATAGGATTAAGGCAGGTTGGCTGAAGTAGAGATAAGCAAGTGGAGTCCTGTGTGATCACCGGGTGCCTATAAAGCTAAAAGGCAAAAGTCTACAGAACTGTGGTTAGGCAAGCTATGCTGTATGGCTCAGAAAGGCCATGAAAGGAGAATGGAGGTGGCTGAGATGCAACTGCTGCGCTTCATGAGTGGGGTGTCCCAAGCTGACAGGATCCGCAATGGCCATGTTAGAGGTAGTCTGGGGGTGGGAGACATCATGGAGAAGATGAGGGAAAACAGATTGAGGTTGTATGGGCATGTGATGTGAATTGGGAAGAGGAACTGGTTAGGTCCATCATGGGACTGCAGGTTGTTGGGAGCATCAGATGGTACAAAAATGGCTAAAGATGGTACAAAAGGACATGAGTGTGTGTAGGGTGGATGGGGGCCTGGTCAGGAATCGGTGGGGGTGGAGGATTGGAACTCGCAGACCCGACCCAGTTTCGTGCTGGAGAAGGGTATGATGATGATGATGATAGGACTCTGCTGTGATTAATGGGTTACACAAGATTCTTTTGTCTCATTCCATCTTCATTGTTCCATGTTATCGTTTTACCTTTGGTACTTTGTACTTCCTTACTTTTTAACACACTGAAATAAAATAGCACGCATGACACACTTGGGTCCCAGTGACCCAGTATGACATTTTATGCTGAAACTCCTTTATCACTTAAAACAACATGCTGGTATTAAAGGTGTGCATATGCATATTAAATATGTTTATTACTATACTTCAAATTTTTAGCAAAGTTCTTACTATGAAAAGAAATTCAGTTTTTAAGATGTACTGAAATTCTTGTTTGTCATAACTACCTTATTAGCCATTAAATAATCATAAAATGTTGGCTGACAACAGAAGAAACATACATTTATCAGTGGTTAAAATTTGGTATCAAAATTTCAAAGCACAAAAATAATTGCATCACTTGATTGCAGTGATGCAAAAATGCAAGAAAAACTTTGAAACTGTTGTGGCACATAATCATGTCACATTGCTAAACACCAGTGGCGACGTTACCCCATGGCGTCAGTTCTTCACTTTCAAATTTATTTTAATTTTACCAGTGAAAAGTAACCTATTTCTTTTACTTCCTTTGTGCTGTCCCCAGCACCCTTCTACTCAACTGGAGGGCATGCCCAGCTTTCCCAATCAATTTGTCAATGTGCTCCTTCCAGGTGACCAAATGTGACATGGTGCATGTGGGTGTCAACCCTTTCAACCCTCACACCACCTATGTTCAAAATCCAGGAATATAATGTCAACCTGCTTAACCTTATCTAGAGCTTTTTGAATGTATTCAATTAGACAAGCCAATTGAGCGTCACATGACATCCCTTTCCTAAACCCATGCTGATTATCACTAAGGATGTCATTTTCCTCCAAATACCTCCTAATATGTGAGAATAATATATGCTCAAATGTCTTAGATACCACACTCATTAAAGAAACTGGCCTGTAGCACTTAGGATCTGCAGTATCCCCTGATTTGAAGACTGGCACAACGTTTGCCAGTCTCCAGCTAGATGGAACATTTTTTTAAATATTTCCACCAAATAGTAGCTTACAATCCCTGAGAGTCTTTGTAGAATAAATGGAGAAATGTTATCAGGGCTTCTAACCTTAGGGACCACTAATTTATTCAGAAGTTTCTCAATCCCCTCTCTTGTAATAACAACCTCCTCCATTTGCCCTTGATAGTCATTTCCTGACACTGGTGAATAATCATCTCTATTTGCAAATGTTTTTGAAAATGAATCATTAAAAATATTTGCAGCTATAAGGCTTTCATTAACCAGGTTTCCTGACCTGTCCTTAATAGCTGGAACCCTACAACCCCCCTTTCTACATTTTTTGAGGTACCCCCAGAAAGCTTTTGGATTGTTCTTGAGCCTTTCCCCCAAATATCCTAATGGAATTTCTTGTTGGCCTTTTTAATAAGAGCTTGTGCCCTTTTCCTGGCTTCCTTATTAGGGACCTCACTATCTGAATCCTGCTCCCTTTTAAATATATTTCTGACTCTTCTCTGCCTATGCAATGCCGCCTTCACTTCCTGGGTACACCAGTCTGGAAAACCACTGTCCATCTTCTTTTTAATAGGGACAGCCTGTCTTGTACCTTCTTCTAGAAGTTCTAAGACTCTTTGCCAAGACTCTTCAATGCTGCAAACATTAGCACTAAACTGAAAATCATTCAACTGGGCTTCTAAATAAGACCTAAGCAACTCCCAATCAGCTCTGTGAAATGGAAAAGTCTCCCTACTTACTGTGCAATACCCTCGTAGCCTTCTTAATCTCAACTCTAACTGAAGCATGGTCACTAATTCCCTTAATGCACCTCATGTCCTTGATGGAGCTAGGCACATTAGTAAACACTAGGTCTAAAATCCCTTCCCTCTCATGAGTTGGCATGGTCACAACCTGCTCTAACCCAGTACAACACAGCTGCTCCAAGAAGGAATTAAGTGCACCTGAAAGAGCAGATTTTTCAACCAATTGCATGCTGTCCCACCTCACCCCTGGAAGATTGAAGTCCCCACCTATAATAACTGTTGGGACCATCCTCCTATGATTGAGGGTCTCCAAAGAATGTGTGAATCTCAACAATGGATTTGCTTCAATTCCTGGTGGATGTTAGATGGCAATGACATAAGTCCCCCCTGCTGACCCAGAAACACTTCAACACAGCATCTCACAGTCCCCCTCAAACCCTGTTTCCATAGTACATTTCAATGATTTGTCTATAGCTATGAACACCCCATCCCCTCTACCTGCTTTCCTGACTCTTCTCTACACTATGTACCTATCAGATAATATCTCAGTTGATTGTATATCTTCCTTTAACCATGATTCAGTGCCAATAACAATATCTGTAGCATGTAGCAGCAAGGGCATTAAGCTTCACTACTTTATTGACTATGCTTCTACATTTTATAACAAGCAAAGTCAATTGATCAGTTACTGCTAATCTCCTGCCCATCCCTGCATTATTGCTGTCCAGTAGTCCCTTGCTATGTATGTTGTGACTTAACCTGGAGCACCATCCATGACCCTCTCATCATCATCATCATCACACCCACCTCCCACCTACGGCAGGGTCGGATCTGCAGGTTCTTATCCTCCACACCCACCTATCCCCCACCGAGTCCCTCTCATGCCCCCACACATCTCCATGTCCTTCTGGACCACCTACTCCCACATCCGTTTTGGGCTTCCCCTACCCCTGTTGCCCCCAATCACATGCATACCCATAATGGACCTAATAAGCTCCTCCTCCTCTCTCCTCATCACATGCCCATACCACCTCAACCTCTTCTCCCTCATCTTTTCTGCAATGTCTCCCACCCCCAAGCTAACTCTAATGTAATCATTCTGGATCCTGTTGGCTCGTGACACCCCAGTCATGTAGCACAGAATTCAAATCTTGGCCACTTGCATTCACCTTTCATGATCCTTCCTAACTGCCCAACACTCTGAGCCATAAAGCAAAGCGGGCCTAACAACCTTTCTGTAAACTTTGCCCTTTACCTTTATTGGGACCTGGCGGTCACACAGGACGCCACTTGCCTGCCTCCACTTCAGCCATCCAGCATTAATCCTATGGGTCATGTCAGAATCTATCTCCAAATTGCTTTGGAAAACTTATCCTAAATAAGGCACCTTGTCCCTGGCCACTAAAATTGAAAGCTAGGTACTCTATCTTCTTCATGTTTACTTTAAGACCCCCTGTTTCCATTACTGTCTTAATGTCTTGTACACCCTTTTGTGAATCCTCTTTGGACCCCTCCAGCTTTCCCACATCATCCTCAAATACCAGGCACTGAGGGGCCCATCCCCCTATTCCTGTCAGCAGCTCATCCATTACTACAGTGAATAGATATGGGCTAAGTGCTGACTGTTGATGCACACCAACGTGCACGTGGAAGCATGCAGTGTTTCCCCATGATGCCCTCACCCTAGCATTGGAACCCTCATACAGGGGCGTACCAAGGGTATTCTGTGCCCAGGGACAAAGACCAAAATCTGTGCCCTCTGGCACCTGCTAAGCGCATTTTTGCTGTACATTTTTGCGCCCCTGCCTTCTGTGCCCGGGGACATCTGTCCCCCCACGCCCCCCCAGTTACACCTGTCTAGGGACACTATCATATGCCTTCTCCAGGTGAATGAATACTGCATGGAAATCCTTTTTTGCTGCTCTATGCTTCTCTATCAACTGTCGTAGAATAAAGATTGGTTCCATGGTGGACCGCCATTCAGATGGCATCCTGTCACCATTTGCTAACTTATTAAAAAGCTTCGCTAGCCATGTGATTCCTGTAGTCCCCAGGGTGTGCCAAACATCGATGTGGTTCTTATCTGGGCCTACAGCTGTGTGACCTTTCATTTTTTGAAGGGCTGTGACTGTTTCCTCCTCACTGATCCTGTCCACTGTCTGTGGCATGATTGGGTTACTGTCTGTGCTCGCAGCACAGGTGGCAGTATTTAAGAGGCTATGGTAGTAGTCCTCCCACCTTCTGATTACCTCCACTGTTTGGAACAGGACCTGACCATTTGTATCCTTCACTGTTATAGCTCTGGTAACATCCTTACTAGTTCTATCCCCCACCTTGGCCAGTCTAAACACTGCGTTCTCTCCTTCCCTTCTCCCCAACTTTTCATATAGTGCCTCATATTTCTGGTACTTGGCCAGGGCAATGATCCTCCTGGCCTGTTTCTTTGCCTGAACATAGTCTGTCTTTGAGGCCTGATCCTGCAGTTCCATCCACCTATGGAAAGCAACCATCTTTAGCTAGATGACAGCTTCCACCTCCTGATTCCACCACCATGTCTGCCTACCATGATAGGTGCCTCCTACTCTATCCCTACCTAACAGCACCTCTCCACATCTCCTAATCTTCCTAGCAACCCTGTCCCACATGACAATGGCTGATCCATCCCAGTCCCAGTCAACCTTGCTGAGAACCTCCTGCTGGAATTCATCTGCCTTGGTGGGCAACGTCCACCACCTAATAACTTATTCTCCTTTCCAGGTATGTCTCCTAACTACCCCCTTCACTAGTAATTTTGTCATAAGGAGCATATGGCCACTTTCTTACTGAAAGTTCTCACTGGGAAGTGCCCAGCAATCTCAGATCTCTGCCCTGTGCTGCTTCCTAACCATGAAAAAGTCTATTTGGGACCTCCCCTGTGGTGACCGGAATGTGATTAGGTGCTTTTTCCCTCTTCTTAAACCACGTATTGGCTAATGCAAGGCCATGTGCTCTTGCTGTATGAAGAACCTTCTGCCCCTCAAGGTTGATCATCCCATACCCACATCCCCTGGGTACCTCCATATATCGCCAACCATCATTACTGACATGAGCATTAAAGTCATCCCCAATAATTAACTGCTCATTTCACCTGCCCTGTCTAATTGTACTGTCTACTGACTGAACCACCTCATCAAAATCCTTCCAAAACTCAGCTTTTATTGTGTCACCCAGGCCTGCTTGGGGGACATATGCACTTATGAGGTGGAGCCCTATACCTTGCCAAACTACAGTAACTAATGTTAACCTACAGCTAAATCTCCTAACTGAAGTGATCCCCTTCTGCATATCACTACTTAATATAACACCCACCCCATTTTGTCCCTCTTCACTACCTGTATAGATCAGCTTGTATCCCTCCCCCAGGGCCCTTGATCTATTACCCTTTCACTTGGTCTCCTGGAGGAATGCAATGCTGATCTTCCTATGCTTTAGGGTGGTGACTAGTTCCTGAGTTTTCCCTGAGAGGGTCCCCATATTCCATGTCCCTAGTCACAGTCTAGCCCCTCCCCCTTTGGTGAGACAGCTGTGACTGGGGTCACCCCAGTCAGACATCCAGAACCTGCAACAATAGTGGTAGGGCAACCTGTGGGGGGTGCCATCCAATGCCACAGGAGACACTCATTAATTGTTGTGTCATTTGTCAAGTGAGTGGAGGTCTCACACTCACCTGACACATCCAATCCAACTATGCCAGGAGGATGCAGCTTGGCACTGCATGTCCCCAGCAGGTACAAAACAACAATAATAATAATAAATACTAAAATGGTAAATGACAGGAATAATTAAATTAAATTGAATTAAAAATGATGCTGTGGGTGGTTGGTACCAGGCTGAAAATGCAGCATGGTTGTTGGCAATGCAGACGATGCATTCTGTGAAGGAGAACAATGGCATTGGCAGCAAGATGTCATGTGGTTAGGCTTAAACAGCCCAACCTCGCAACAAGTTTACCAACTGGTAAAAAGAAATGACCACACCCACAGCCCTACCTTTAACTGGAACGGTGGGGTTTCTGCCTTGCAAAAAGGTGGCTTTTACCCAAAAGGATGTCACAGTCACCAAAAAATTCATTAAAAATTTGCCAGCAAAAAAACCTGAAACACCAGTGTACAGCATCACCTAGTGAGCACAATCCATGACCCTCTCTCTTCCCTAAAAAAGAAAAATCAAATGTAAACTCCTTAATTTTTCTCCCAACCCTAGTGGCAGCTCTCTTATTGAAATGCAATCTATCCCTTGTAAACATGTTGTGAAAACCTATAAGACATGTCCTATATTTGAGGAGCTTCACTCCAATCAATTCTCCTTCAAGAAACATCCTGTCATTTACCCATTGGGCCTTAGCTATGGTTACTCCACCTCTGTCCTTTCTTTCAATGATTGGGCAGAGCATTACCTTTGCCTTTCGTCTGATACTTCTGACTTTCTTGGCTGTTTCCACAATTCCTTCCAGAACTGCTGCAGGTTTATTGTGAATTACAGTAAAACACGTTTATAACGTTCATGGCTACAACGTTTTCATGGCTATAGTGTCTGTTTGGACTGGTCCTGGCAGAGCCTATGGCGTTTTAGTGGTAGAGGGTCATGGATATAGCGTTTGTTTTTATGGCTATAATGTTTGCAAGGTCCTGGTGGGCTGCCAAGTTTTTCATATCCTATCATGGATATGAAAAACTTTCAAACTGTATTTGCACATGTCCTGATTAGGAATGTTGCATCTGTGCAGAATGTACAACATAAGCTGTGCATTACATTATGCAAACAGACCACTCAATCATGCTAATTTGTGTGGTTTTAGTAGGAATGGTACAAGCGACCTAGAGTTGAGGTGGTAAGACAATTTGGGATTCCTATTACCACTCTCAAAACAGCTATTATTTTGTGCTTATTTGGCATGAAAGACACAATTCTATGTTGACCAGAAAATCCATATAATAAGGAATCCACATTTTGGCCTCTAGTGCTAATAAATTGGGTGGCAATTCTTTTTTATTTTCCTTCATTGTCCCAACCAAAGTGAGTTTTTTATTCACTAACTGTTTTGCAAGTTCCATTGAGCAGAACCAGTTATCAGCTGTAACATTTCTGTTTCTACCAGCAATAGGTTCAATTAGTCTTAGAACAACTGAGGTTGATTGCAGAAGTTTTGTTGTGGTTGTAGATTGTTGGAGTGATGCACATGCACAATACACCTCAGCAATTTAAACAATATTGTGTTTTGGCATATGTCTAAATAAACACTTTTATGCCATAGTTTTTTGTGTTTGGATGGCATATACAGTGAAACCTCCATAACTTGGACACACTTGGGGACAAAATTTTTGATCAACATACACAGGTGTTTAAGCTATGGGAAACTTTTTATATGTAACAGTATTTGTTATAAAAATACATTTACATTATGTACTGTACATATATTTACTTAAAGTAATCTGTAATCTGTGATTGATGCTGAAATTAAGACCTCTTTACAATGGATTCTGAAATCTTTGATTCTATGTTAATAATGTCACTTATTAAATGTTGCTCTTTTTCAATGCAAAACTGCTTCAATTTCTTTATGTAACATAAAGCAGTGGCATGTGAAATAGATGATTCGACCTCAGCATTGATGTCATTATCTGTATCACTGTCCATGTTAACTTCCTGATTTTCATGGACAACTTCAGCAATCAAATCCAGTGAATTACTAGTGTTAAAGCAATTGAAGTCAGAGTCAAAATTTTTATATAAATCTGCTGAAATTGGCAGTTCTACCAAATTATTTTGATTAACACTGTTTATCAAACTGTCAAGTTCATTATCAACAGGCTCACTAATTTCAGCCATTTCATCACATTGTTGAACCTCTTGGCTCACGTCAAATCCTGCATGCCTAAAACAATTTTCAATTGTTATTTTGCTGACTTCTTTCCAAGACTGATCCAGCCACACAATCATATCCAGTAATGTTATTTTTGAAAGAACACTCTTATTTCCTGAATCTATAGCAGCAAGTATATCTTTCATAATTTTTTTCAATAATTTAATTTAAAATTTTGGATTATTCCTTGGTCAAGGGGGTGTAAGCCAGGCAGCCATAACAGGTCAAACCCATGGGAGGATAACAGGAGGCTGCCCATGGGAGATGAGGAGGTAGGTGAAAGGAAGAGGAAGAGGGTTACATTTGCAGCACCCAACGTTCTTTACCAACAACCCAAGTTGGTATTGACATGGGTGTGCACTGCTTAACTTCAGTGATCTAATGGGAACTGGTGTGTCCAACATTAGGTGGGAGAATTTTAAATCAGGATGAGCTGTGCAGTTATCAAGGATCAATAAGATTTTTTGACCTTCACAAGACAATTTGCTATTCCAGTTCTTTATCAAAGTTTCAAATAATGTTGGAGCCACCCATGCTGATTTGTTGGACATGTATTTGACATTAAATTGTGAAATGTCTACTTTTTTTCAGCATCATGGTTTAGCACTTAGCAATTAGTGGCTTTACTTTTTCACCTGTCATACTGCCTGCCAGTAACACTGTCACACATTCTTTTTTTTATTTTTGTCCCTAAAAATAAAGATTACCATTTAACAATAGGAATGATAATGTTGGAAATGAATTCAGGCTCATACAATACTGTACCTTTACTTTTCTTATGTTTCTCCACCCATAACTTATCTGAAAGTGCCTTCCATCACAGCCCTATCTCATCAGCATTAAAAATGTTTTTGGCATATAATTCTTACAAAGGGTTTTTAATTTATCTTTAAAATCTTGTGCTGATATTGAATTTGCTGATGCCCTTTCACCACACAAAGACCTGAATGTTATGTTGTGGGTATTGGCAAACTTCTCTAACCCTCCATTAGATGCTTCAAATTCTGGCTTGTTAAATTCCCCAGCAAATTTCAAGGCAGCTTCTTTTATTACAGGACCAGAGACTGGTAGGTTTAATTTTATAGCTTTTAACCACCAAGACCACACACTTTCATTAATTTCTTCATACTCAGTCTCTTTGACTTTTCTTTTCCTAGATGAATTCACATTTTCTTCATAAAGCCTTTTATACTCCTTCCTTCATTTCTTTTTGTTAATCACAGTCCCAACTGAGATATGAAACTTTGAAGCAGTCTCTTTGATGCTATGATTATCTAAATAATGTAACACATTCACTTTTTTCTAAAATCGTAAATTCCTTATTTGCTTTTTTGATACCAGACCATGGTGGGTCGGCTTCTTTTGGGTGAGAGAGAAGCTGCAAGTGTGCCTTCTTTTGGATGAGAAGTAAAACCGTGGCCCCATGTGGGTGTTCAATGGCACTTGCACGTAATAGAACCCTCTCTACTTCGCAATGGGTAGATGAGGCAAAAATCCGAGGTGTAGGAGCTCGTCCCCTGGCATTGGTAGCATTCCCCAATGAACACTAGACTGACAATAAACAAGCATAGGGGTGCAGCTTTGGCCAGCAACCAGCTGCAGAAAAAGCTATGACCAATATATAACCCTGTGTCCATTCAGAGGGACAAATTGGTACCCGACCCTGCCATCGCCCAGCGACCTGCTGATGATCAGCTATGTTGTTATGTATCCTTCCAATAATTAAGTTGTAATCCCACAATATTTAAATGATATAATAATATTATTTATGTAATAATTATTTATAAACAAGTTTTGATGAGTGATAATATTAGTAACATGCATAAATTTTTTGAAAACGGAGTGTAAAAATATACGTCTGTATTGATTGAAAGTTGAGTTTTCTCTCTTTTTGTTTTCTTCTCTAATTTTTAAACTTTAAGAATTAGTAAAATAAATTCAAATGCGAGCACGTTGCATATGCGAAAAAACATATTCTCTAAATTCAAATTTAAATTTACAAATGTTTAAAGTAGAGAGAATGTTTGCACATCACATCTCTTGCATTGCTATGGCAACGCAAGGATGTTAGCAATGCAGTGAAGTCGATCTGTTGGTTGCAGTGAAAACCAACAGGGTTAAAATGTACAGAAATTATTAAATTGAATGTTAAATGTACAGAAATTATTAAATTGAATGTTGAATTTCTGGCAATGCAACAATACCCCCTGGAAGAAATAAAGCTAGGGAGTGTGGTGAGTTGTTGAACTCATGCATTATTGGAAATGGACACAGTTGACCCGAGCGTGAGACCTAGTGACCATACCTGCAGGTTGAGCAGGGGTACATGGAATGTGTGGTTGATGGTTGGTGGTGTGTAATGTGTTTTGTGGAATGTTTGTTTGTGAGGGTAATGTTTCCTGTGTTGATGCATCAGAAGTTTCCATTGTTTTATCAGATGGTAAACTAGTGATGTCAAAATCAGATAAGAATCCTGGTTTAAGTCAGTCTATCGTGACATTGTCAGAGCGTGTGTTAATGTCTACTGAAAAGTATTTGTTATTTTTGCTCAAAATTTTGAAAGATCCATCGCATGGTGGAGTGAGAGGGTCTCTAGAAATACCGGCACGGATAACGACATGTGAGGCTGTATCCAAATTAGGGTTATGAAAGAATTGTTGTGCTGCTGGTGTGCGTGGCGGCTTGTGAATTAAAGCATGCATGTGATACCTCAAATTTTGAAGGAAATCACCCCTGGTCAAAGCATTGTACTCCGGAGTGAAGATGTCTCCAGGTAGGCGTAATGTGGTTTCATACACTAGTTCAGCAGGTGATGCCTTTAGGTCTTCCTTTACGGCACAGTGAAGTGCGAGGAGGATGATAGGCAGGTTAACACTCCAGTGTAACAGATCTTCTGTGGCCTTTAGTGCTGCTTTGAGTTGACGGTGAAATCGTTCTATCATCCCATTTGATGCAGGATGATAGGAGGTAGTACGGATGTGTTTGACACTGAGTATTTTGCATAGTTGATTGAAGAGTAACGAATCGAATTGTTGTCCCCTGTCAGTGGAAATGGTGCTTGGTATGCCGAATTGTGCAAACCAATGTTGGAGAAGTGTTTGTGCCACTGTTGAGGCCATGCAGTCTGTGATGGGGATGGCTTCTGGCCATCGCATAAAACAGTCTATGCATGTCAGGATGTATTGATTACCCTGCGAAGGTGGTAGAGGTCCTATTATGTCGATGTGGATTCTTTCAAATCTAGTTGTTGATGGTGTGCAGCTGATAGGAGCAGATAATGTGTCGCTGTATCTTGCTTTTCTGACACTGTACACATGTCTTGGCCCATGTTCGGATGTCTTTGTTTATTGATGGCCAGACGAAGCATTCTGTGACTAATTTTTGAGTCGCCATGATACCTGGATGTGATATGTTGTGTAGGTTGTCAAAAACCTGTCATCTGAAAGATAATGGTACCAGTGGGTGTGGCCGTGATAATGTTGTGTCACAATATAGGCTAATATGTGAGCCTGGTATGGGTGTGAGAGAAACATCCAGAGACTGAGGGTTGTGTACTAATGCTTGTGTGTCAGGATCGGTGAGTTGTGCTGTATGGAATTGTTCCAAGTCTAGAGAACTAGTTGTTGTCGAAAGATGATGAATTGTCGTTCTGGACAAGGTATCCGCGATGACATTGGCTGAACCTGTTATGTATTGTATATCTGTTGTGAAGGCAGATATAACATCTAGGTGGCGAGCTTCTCTTGGCGAATGTTTTTCTAAGCTTGTGTTCATGACGTATGTGAGAGGTTTGTGATTGGTGTATACTATGAAATGTCTTCCTTCTAGTAGATAACGGAAGTGTTTTTTTGCAAGGTTGGTATTCTTTTGGTAAGACTGTGTGGGAGTATTATTTAAGACAGCTTTTATTTTATAATTTGCATGAAGTGCAATTGTCTCAAGCATTTCTTTGGTAAACAGCAATTCCCACAATACCTTGGGACTGCATGATTTATCTTGTTTTGCAGGCCCTTTAACTCCTGGTAAATGAAAGTTTTGGATGTGTTGTGCTGGGGAGTTCTGCCATGACCATTTGAAGCGATTTTTGCCAGAAAAATATTTCATACCTGTAACCAGGGTGTTACTGTTATCTTTATCACAACTTTCACATGTGTCACATGTTTCATATGGGTCCTGGAGACCCAATACAGATATTTTTAGAAACACAGCTATTCATATGGTGAAAGTCCACTGCAGGGTCAAAGAGTACATAATTAGTTAAATAGATGTAATGTACCACTTAATGAGGGGAAGGGAAACTCATTTTTCTTAGGTCCCAGGGACCCATGTGTGTCAATTAAGGGTTAAGGAGTTAGTGGTGAACGTTAACGAAGACAATACAGAGGCAGCAATATGATACGAGGCAAAATGAGGCATCTGTGCATGCTCACGAAAAGCAAACAAGCAAGACGGCATGCACAGTTGCCTCATTTTGCCTCACATTGTATTTCTGTCTATGTATCATCTTCGTCAACATTCACCACTAACTTTCTATTATTTTTCCCTTTTATGATCTTTATTTATTCCTTTTATCCTTTATATTTACCTGTATTCTTATTTTGTCTTATGACCATAATGAGTTACTGCAGGGTGAGGCACAAGACTATACTACAATTACACTGGTCTTCCAAAAATTCAAAAATTTTTTATATCAAACATCAAATGTGCTGAAATCAAATATTTCAATTAAATGTCTCAATTGGCTCTAGTTTCCATGAAATTGAAACATTCACTCATTATAGGCTCTATTGTGAATTCCTTATAGATGATTAATTTATGTATACCAGATCACATATACAGGGTGGTGATGATAAGGCACCCCCCTTTTATTTTCATAGCCAAGGCAGATATGTCAATTGTGATGAATCAAATGAATAGGAAGTTGTGGATGACCTATCCCATGGTGCATTTGTTTTCATCCCAAATATGCAAATTATGACCCATCCAAATTTTATTTTAAAGACCGTAACAGATACATGAAAAATTCCAATTGGAAACTTCTTCAGCATGGAATTTCAAACAAAACAAAAAATATTTCCAATATCCAATGAACTGATCACCAGCAATCACGTGTTGAATTTATTAGTTACCTACCTATGCACTTCACAGGGACATTTGAATGCTCAACATGCAAATCAAGAAATTAACATAAATACCATAATAACATTCACTTTCATCAGGTAAACACTTGTTTAGCATGGAATTCCAAACAAAACAAAAAATATCAAAATTCGATGAATGGATCACCAACCATCACAATTATGACAATTTGGCATAGCTAAAATTTGACGTATGACAATTTGGTGTACATACAAATTTGGCGTATGACAATTTGGCATACATACCGATCTCTTGGATGCACACATTTGTTCAAAATTGCAACTGTCATAACCAGTTGCAGATCCAGGATTTCCGTCAGGTCGGGGGGGGGGGGGGGTGAGCTAAACCTCACATATTATGCAAATATAAGTTTATATGTGCATGGGAGGGTTACAACCCCAAAAACCCCATCCTAGATCGACACATGGTCATAAGTCATTGCAACAATCCCATATAACACAGTTGGGTTTGTTTGTGTTTTAGGGCCTGTCGACTTCAAAGGTCATTAGGGCTCTATAACACAGTTATGGTAGGCATTCATTGTTCCATTACCTTGCCATGACTGTTGAAATATATTGTTATGACCATTGCAATTTTGAACAAATTTGAGCACCCAAGAGATCAGTATGTACGCCAAATTTGTATGCATGCCAAATTGTCATACGCCAAATTTTATGAATGCCACATTGTCATACGCTAAATTTGTATGTACACCAAATTGTCGTATGCCAAATTGACTACAGCAAATTGCCATACGCCAAATTGTCATGCAGCAAATTGATGTAGACCCAGTGTATGTGATGACCATTGACACCATAAAACAATTGGGCACAGAACTTCATTGATGCCATTACATTGGTGAGTATGGGTGGTGTTACTCCTCAGCATGCTTCTTCAATGTGTTGTACCAGATCCTGCAGGGAGGTGGGCTGTGTGGCATAAACTTTTTCCTTCAAAAACCCCACAAGAAAAAGTTCAGTGGTGTTAGTTCAAGTGAGTGGGGTGGCCAATGAACTGGTCCTCCATGGCCAATCAATCATTGGCCAAACATCTCACTTAGACACTCACGAATGACCAGTCTGTAATGCAGTGGAGCTCCATCATTTTGGAACCACATGCACTGATATAAGGCCAATGGCAAATCCTCAACAAAATTTGAGACTACAGTGTTGAGAATTTCAGCACCATGAAAATTCTGCTGTCAGTGTTCCATTAAAAAATGAATGGCTCTACAATGGAACCATTGAATAGCCCACACCACACATTTGTTCTCCAGTTCACTTGATGTGTTGCTTCTCACATACATCGAGGGTTTTCCTCTGCCCAGTGATGACTGTTGTGCCTGTTAACAACTCCATCCCAGGAAAGCTGCACCTCATCCGCAAAGTTCTCATTATCATCCAGACAGGTAAAAAACCAGTTGCAAAGGGCAGACCTAACAATGTAATCTTGTGGCAATGCATGTGGTATGGATGGAAATGATGTGTGTGTAGGATGTTGAATATAGTTGCGTGATGGCACCCAACATCTGCAGCTATTGCTCTGCTGCTTATTTGAGGATTTGCAGAAACTGCTGCCAAAACGACTGTTGTTGTTTCTTCATTCCCTTGTCCTTTCAGACGATGTTGATGAAAATTCACACTGCCTGTATGCTCAAATCTTTGCACAATGTGATGCATTGAATGAGATGGATAGTGTTCATAAGGGGATCTGTCTTGATACAACCTAACTGCAGCATGTAGATTCCATCTTGCCTCTCCAAAGCACAAGATCACGTTGACCATTTCAGGAACAGAGTAGTGTGCCATCATGGATTTGTTCTGTCTTTTGGATGCTGATACATGCCTTTTATTTGCTTTACCTGATGAAAGTGAATGTTATTATGGTATTTATGTTAATTTCTTGATTTGCATGTTGAACATTCAATTGTCCTTGTGAAGTGCATAGGGAGGTAACTAATAAATTCAACACGTGATTGCTGGTGATCCAGTCATCAGATTTTGGAAATTTTTTTTGTTTTGTTTGGAATTCCATGCTGAAGAAGTCTCCAATCAAATTTTTCATGTATTTGTGATGGTCTCTAAGATAAAATTTGGATGGGTCCTAATTTGCATATTTGGATGAAGACGAATGCACCATGGGATAGGTCACCCACAACTTCCTATTCATTGGATTCATCAAAATTGACATATCTGGATCACTTATGAAAATAAAAGGGGGGGCGCCATATCATCACCACCCTGTATATGCAGTGTGTATAAATACTTTTTAAGTATAAATATTTGAATTAGGGATAGCTGGCATGATGCAAATTTTCAACTGTGCACAAGCCTGGAAGTGACGTGCAAATGATGTAAGCAGCAGTTTGACAAGATAACAAGTGCTGCTCATGGTGTCAGTACTAGTCAAAACGGGTAAGAATGCAGATCTAAGTTCATTTGATCATGGCCAAATTGTTGGGGCTTGAGTACATTGTGCATACAAGTGTACCATGAGTACATCAATTCTGGTAAAACCATCCCTGCCAGGGTCAACTGCCATGGGCAACAGCATGTAGATGACTGAGGTCATCAGCAGATAGCTCACATTGTAACAGCAGATAGATGGGCCACAGTTCAACAGATCACCCACCAATGTAACATGGGTGCACAGCAACGTTGTAGCTGCCACACCATACAAAACCATTTCCTCTCAATGGGGCAGAGGAGTCATCGTCCTATGAGAGTCCCTTCTCTGACTGCACAAAACGGGGCACAATGGTTAGCATGGGCATGGGAACATCACCACTGGACTATTGAGATGTGGAAAAATGTTGCCTGGAGTGATGAGTCAAGATACACTTTGGTACATGCTGATGGCAGAGTACATGTATGGCAGAAACCACATGTAGTGATGGATCCTTATTTCCAGCAGGACTCTTCAGGCTGGTGGAGGTGGCATTCTTGTCTGGAGAGTGTTCACATGGACTAAAATCAGACCCCTGGTAAATGTGAAATCATCTCTCACAGGTGAACGTTACCGGGATTTATTTGACGACCATCTGCTCCCATATATTCGTTTCCAACAGCCCACTACAGGGATTGTCTTTCAACAAGACAATGCACCATGCCATCACTCCCAAATTGTATTGAAATGGTCAGATGAACATTCCACAGACCTGCACGTGCTTTCCTGGGCATCACAGTCACCTGACCTCAATCCAATCGAGCACGTGTGGGATGCCATTGAGAGAGATGTTCGATGCTCTGACCACCTTCTATCTAATCTTTGTGAATTGTCGGAGGTTGTTCAAGAGCCATGGATACATATTTCTTTCCATCGTTTTCCGTGTCTTGTCAAGTCCATGCCAAAACGAACCAGAGCTGTCATCAGGGCAACAGGTGGTGCTATGAACTACTAGACAGGTGCCCCTAATTCAGTTGCTCTTCAGTGTATTTTAAGTATAAATATTTTTGAAACTCAAAAAGTAACATTTTTCAATTGGAGAAACGTATGCTTACACAACTGACTGTTTAAAGTCAGTTTTGAAGCAAAGCTTTCAAATTTAATGCTTTGTATGCAGTCTTTTATTGTTATATATTGCTATGAGTCACCTAGGCATTGATGAAACTAGAGCTTTTGTTGTTTATGTGGTGATGATTTCCAACCATGAGTGATGCAAGATGTTAATCAAATTTTGCCTTGATGAACACTTTTGTTTTCTAATTTTTAACTTCCACTGGTGCCTCAAATTTTTGATTGGGTTAATATCTGGTTACTGTGGATGTGGTGCCAATAATTTTCTTGCATTATACAGCAGAAATTCTTTACTAATTTTAGCTACCGTAAAATCTCACGTAGTGCCTGCGGATTATACGCGAAACATAGGATTATTTAGTGCGACTATATGCGAGGCGGGCTATATATAGGTGCGGACTTTAAATGAAACCCAGGGTTCTCAATGAAAACTGCTCTTCATTTTCTGAACATCTTATTACACTTAACAACACGATTTTACACAGTACGTTCTTATTTATATGATAATGCAATATAAAATCTTTCACATTTCAATTTCATCGTCAGGGCAATCTGACATTTCATGTTCAAATTCATTTGATCCCAATCCCCCTAAAAGTTGCGCCACTGGCTACAGTAGGAATTTTAAAGTGCGGACTATACATGAGTGCGGACTATATTTGAAACATACCCATCGCTAATGCGGACTATAGATGGGTGCGGGCTATATTTGAGGTGCGGACTTTACTTGAGATTTTACGGTATGTGTTTGGGATCATAGTCTTATTGAAACTTAAAAGTAAGTAGTAACATCTTTCAATTCTTGCCATGCTGCCTTCTCCATGTGGATAATAGTCCCTCAAACTTTTTGTCATGCATTAGTGATTGAATTTGTGGGCCAACAAATATTCCTTCTTTAAATTTTGCATCACTAATTTTAGGAAACCTCAGTTTCAAGTACTAGAAATCAGGAGTATTGTTCATCAATTTGATGAAATTCATAATTACTCCTAGTTTGATATGTAATGGAGGTAGATACACATTTTTAAGATTACACAATGCATCATGTTTCACATTCTTCTGTCTAGAAATAAATAATTCACGTTTGGGCTATTCATTTTAATGTAGTGAATATTTCTGTCCCTGCTATCCCATTCACATAAAAACAACTGAACTTTGTATTGCCCAAGAATAAGTGCTGTAACCTTCAAATCACCAGAAATATTCCATTCATGCATTGCATATTGTAGCTTTACCAACATAAATCTGAAGTTTCCATATGTTTCTTTCATACTAGCAGTGTTAGCCTCAGGTACTGATGGGAATTTATTTCCATTATGCAGAAGTACCACTTTTAAACTTACTTTAGAGGAATCCATGAATAAGTGCCATTCTGTTGAGTTACTTTCAATACCAAATATCTCCATAAGAGAATAAATATCATTACAAAACAGTAAGCCACTTTCTTCAGAAAAGTAATCCTTAAATTGAGAATGACGATCACGATAAATACATATCTTCATGTTCTTTTGAAGAAGATTCCATCGTTTTAACCAGGAACCAAGAATTTCAGATTGCTGTTTAAATAACTTCAAATCTCACATGAGATCATTAAGATCTTGAGTCAATAAATGAGGCTCAGATAAACAGTTTGGTTCAAAAGTTGTATCAAAAATTCCGTTTTGCTTTCTTCCTTACTTCCATCAGAATCTGAACTCTCATCATCTAATTTCACATGTTCTGGAGGCTTTAGTATTGGAAATTCTTCATAGTGTGAAACTTCTCTCATTGCAGATTTCAAGTTAGGGTACACCACTGTATGCTTTAATTTTCATGTAATCCCTTTAATGTTTGTTAAACAGAAATAACAGTCAGAGCAGTGATCTTTGGGTTCCGTCCAAATCATAGGGATATCAAATGGCATTTTCCACAGTGATGTCAGTAGGGAATGGGGGTGTGGGCCACACTGGGTGACACCACTTGCACCATGACACATGGGGTGATGCCAAACAAGAAGGGACAGTGGCTTTCTTGGAGAGCGGGGGTGACATAATGCTCTTTGAGCTTTAATTTGAAAACTGACAAATGGATGAAAACTCGTTTCAAAACATTTCAGAAAATTAAAATAACAAAAAATCTGTGGGTGATGGAGACATTCCAAATACATATTTGAAAACATGATGAAAAACTGCATTCAGTATAACAACTGGTACTCATGAGACAACAATTATGTTGATCAGTGCAATCTGTGCACCATAAATCCATGCTGAACAGTTAGAACATTTTTAAGAGCAAGTTCTTTATTCACATTTTTCGAAATGAAGTTTCTCCCATCTAATCCAAAAATATTAAACTTACTTTCCTCACTGAAGCAAAGTCTAATCTCTTTTGTCAATTCATCATCATCATCCTCTTTCCGTCCTCTCACCCATGGTGGGGTCGGGTCTGCATGTTCTTATACTCCACTCTTGCTTATCCCCCACCAAGTCCCTCTCCACCATGCATGTCTCCATGATTTTCTGCAACACCTGCTCCCACGTCCGTTTTGGTCTCCCCCTCCTGTTTTTTTATTGTTGGTGTTTAAGGGCCCTTAAACTACGAGGTCATTAGAGCCCCGTACACAGCATAGTTCTTATGCAGAGACTGCACAGACACTATTAGCAGTACCCAGCTTTCCCAAGCGGTCACCCATGTCAGTACTATCTGGGGTTGTGCTGCTTAACTTCAGTGATCAGATGAGAACTGGTGTGTCCAACGCAATTCGCCTCCCCCTCCCTGTGGTGCCTCCAATCACATGCAGACCCATAATGGACCTAATAAGTTCCACCTCTTCTCTACTCATCACATGCCCATAACACTTCAACTGCTTCTCCCACTGCCATGCTACCTCTAACGTAATCATTTCAGACTCTTTCAGCTTGTGATACCCCAGTCATGTAGCACAGCATTTCCATCTCAGCCACTTGCATTCTCCTTTCATGGTTCTTCCTAGCTGCACAATACTGAGCCTTACAGGATAGCAGGCTTAATTTTATTGGGACCCAATGGTCACACAGGACTCCAGTTGTCTAAATGCACTTCAGCCATCCTGCATTAATCCTATGTGTCACGTTTGATTCTATCTCCCCATTACCTCATTGCTCTGTAAAAATGATCCTTAGTAATGAAACTGTTGCACCACTGGTATATGCTCACCATCACAACGGATCTCCCCCTCGCCCCAGGCCACTAATATCGAAAACTAGGTGCTCCATCTTCTTCATGTTTACTTTAAGGCCCCTTCTTTCCATTGCTGCCTTAATGTCTTGTAGGCCCTTTTGTGCATTCTCTATGGAACCCTCAAGCTTTCCCACATCATCAGCAAATACCAGGCACTGATGAGCCCATTCCCATCAGCAGCTTATCAATTACCAGAGTGAATAGATATATGCTAAGTGCTGACCCTTGATCCACACCAACCTGCACATTGAAGCATGCAGTGTTTCCCCATGCTGTCCTCACCCTCACAATGGAACCCCCATACATATCCTGCACTATCCTAATATGGCCTTTATCAACCCCTTTCTTCCTTAAAATGCTCCATAGCACCTCTCTAGGGACGCTACGTTAATGAATACTGCATGGAGGTCCTTCTTTGCAGCTCTATGCTTCTCTATCTGGTTGTCGTTTGTTTGTTGGAGTTTAAGGTCCCTTCAACTACAAGGTCATTAGAGACCCGTCCACTGTATAGTTCTAATGCATATACTGCACAGACAATACACTAATGCGACGATTATTGGTATTAGCAGTACCCAGCTTTCCCGAGCGACCACCCACGTCAGTACTAACTGGGCTTGCGTTGCTTAACTTCAGTGATCAGACGAGAACTGGTGTGTCCAATGCAACTCGCTGCTCCCTATCATCTGGTGTAGAATAAAGATTGGTTCCATGGGAGATCTACCAGGCATAAACCAAAATTCATTCCTCCAGACACTAGTTTGGTCTCTGAGGTGACGTTCTATGACTCACTCCTACAGCTACATAGAATGGCTCGTTAGCTTTATGCCTCTGCAGTTTTCACAGTCATCGGCGTCACCTTTCCCCTTGAACAGTCAAGCAATCCAACTCTCTCACAATGCAGATGGCATCCTGTGGTCCCCAAGGTGTACCAAGCATCAATGGGGATCTTATCTGGTCCTACTGCTTTGTGACCTTTCATTTTTTGAAGGATTGTGACTATTTCATCCTCACTCACTCTGTCCACTGCCTGTGGTGTGATTGGGTTGCTGTCTGTGACTGTTGCACAGGTAGCAGTATTTAGCAATCTAAAGTAGTATTCCTCCCAACTTTTGATTACCTCTGCTGGTTGGAACAGGACCCTGCCATTGGTATCCTTGACTGTTATAGCCCTGGTAACATCCTTACTAGTTCTATTTCTGGTCCTTGCCAGTCTAAAAACTGCTTTCTCTCTGTCCCTTGTCCCCAACTTTTCATATAAGGCCTCATACTTCTGGTACTTGACCCAGGCAATGGTCCTCTTGGCGTTTTTCTTTGCCTGAGCACAGTCTATTTTAGAAACGTGATCCCCTATTTCCCCCCCTCCCTATGGAAAGTTACCTTCTTTAGTTTGATTGCAGCATCAACCTCCTCATTCCACCACCATGTCTGCCTACTCTTCCTCCTACTCTACCCCTACCTAACAGTGCCCCTCCAAATGTAATATTCCTAGTAACCCTGTCCCACATGGCATTGGCTGACCAATCCCAGTTCCATGTCAACCTGGCTGAGACCCTCCTGCCTGAATTCATCTGCCTTAGTGGGTAATTTCCACCACCTAATAATAAATGAGTCCCCCTTGCAGGTATTGTTGCCTCACTGTCCCCTTCATTAGTAATTCTATCATGAGTGGGGCTCATTGTGTCAGAGGTGGGCATCTGACACCATTAAGTTGTTTATCAGACTGTTGAAAATAGGTTACAAGGGTCCTCTGGATAGCAGGTTATCCTTTGCAGAATATAGGGGGAGGACAGACTCATATTACTGGTCCTTTTTTCCAAGGGTCATTTGGCAATGAAATGCTCTTGATGAGGATAATGTGAACACCTTTCTGGCACAATTACAGTGGGCATGCTATGTATGGCAGAATAGATGCTATACCTCAGGTTCTTTGGGGTTTTTGATTGAGTGAATCGTTAGGAATGAGAGATATTCTCTCCACTGCCAATTTGGCCTATCATGGTTGCTTGCAGTGAATTCAAGTAGAACTAAAATTAGAACTTTCCTTCTGGAAATCCTTACTGGGTAGCACCCAGCAGTCTTGGATATCTGCCCTGTGCTGCTTCCTCACCATGAAAAAGACTATTTGAGACCTCCCCTGTGGTAACTGCAAAGTGATTAGGTGTTGTTCCCTCTTCTTGAACCATGTATTCACTAATGCAAAGCCTTGTGCTCTTGCTGTGTCAACGACCTTCTGCCCCTCAAGGTTGATCATCCCATACCCACATCCTCATATCCCAGATAGTCATTACCCTAGACCCTCATTTCCCCTGCCTCCTCTACTAACTGCACCACCTCATCAAAGTCATCCTAAAAAGCAGTTTTTCTGGTGTCACACAGGCCTGCTTGGGGGTGAGGCATATGCACTTATGAGGTGGAGCCCTATACCCTGCCATTAACCTACTGCTGATTTTCCTAACTGAAGCAATACCCACCACATTTCCTCCCTCTTCACTACCTGTATAGATCAGCTTGTATCCCTCCCCCAGGGCCCTTGACCTATTACCCTTCCACTTGGTCTCCTGGTTGTGACTAGTTCCCCAGTTTTCCTTAAGTGGGTCCCCATATTCCATGTCCCTAGTCTAAGTCTAGCTGCCCTATTTGATGTGACAGCTCTGACTGGGGGCACTCCAGTCAGAGGTTCAGAACCTGCAGCAATAGTGGCAGAGTTACGTGTGGGGGGTGCCATCCAATCCCACAGGAGGCACTCATTAATTGTTACTATTGCCAAGGGAATGGAAGTCCCTGACAAATCACCACCCGGTGGGACACTTTGAGACAATTTTCGAGTCCCTCAAAATGCCCACCATCTAGGTCCGAATGCAGGTGCCCGAATTTGTCTTTTCTGCAGAGCACATGTGTAGTTGTTGTTTTTTATTGGTGTTTAACGTCCCGTCAACTACAAGGTCATTAGAGACCCGTCCACTGCATAGTTCTAATGCATAGACTGCACAGACACTACACTAATGCGACGATTATTGGGTATTAGCAGTACCCAGCTTTCCCAAGCGATCACCTATGTCAGTACTAACTAGGCTTGCATTGCTTAACTTCAGTGATCAGACGATAACTGGTGTGTCCACCGCAACTCGCCGCTCCCCAGCACATATGTAACGTGAATCAACGTGCAATTTCTATCAAAATAACTTAACCGGGTATTGGAAAATGGCCGAGACACTTTGACGTGAAAGCAGACACTTTGAGATATTTGTTAAATTACTTAAATGTGTCCGGGGACACTTTGAGGTATGACACCAGCCTGCACCTAAACTTAGTTTAATTATATCATCGTCATTTAAGACATCATCCACCAGCAGTTCTTCAATGTCATCATGGTTAAAAATGTTGAAAGGAAGAATATTGTTATCAGTGATGTAGATTTGGATGGTAATGTGCTCTACTTGTCCATTTGTGATAACATGAAGTCAGATGATAAAATCTGTGAACTTGAATTGTAATACAGTTGACTCTCATTATAACGAATGCAAGGGGATGAAAATTAGTTCATTACATGGAGTGTTCGTAATATCAAGAGGCAGGGCTGGGGCGAGGCGGGTTCAACCCATTTGTTGAACCCGGTCCTCGGCCTTGGCCTTCAGTCCAGGTTTGTTTATTTTGTTGGTGCTTTAGGGCCGTTCAATTACAAAGTCATTAGAGCCCTGTCTACCGTTTGGTTATAATGCAGAGATTCCACACACACCACATTAATGCAATGATTTTTGGATATTAGCAGTAGACAGTCTTCTCAAGCAGCCACCCATGTGATTACTATCTGGGGTTGCGTTGTTTAACTTCACTGATCAGACGAGAACTGCTGTGTCCAACACAATAAGACATTAACCTTGGGCTCAGGCTTGTGCCAGGGTGCAAGCCAGGTTCACCACTTTTGCCATAACCAGGCCTTGCGTTTACTTAGGCCCCGCACATGAGCCTCTATATTACAAAATGTAAAATTCATTTTCTTACAAAAGATCCTGCAAACTATTTTTGAACCCGTTCCCCCTTTCCAAACCCATTGCGCTAGCTCTGCCAAGAGGTCTTGTTTTACACATTGCTTTCGGTCCTAGACAGTTTTCATGGCGTTCTATGATTCCTACTAGTTTTTACCTAAAGCTGCTTGAGAAATTGTTTCCCAATGACACAAAAGGATATTCTTTGTCCCTGACCTACGACATCCATAGCTATTCGTTATAAAGGGAGTCTTTATATCTATAGGTTTGTTATATCGAGTGTTCATTATATCAAGAAGCTAATGCATGGGAGGTATAGGCATTTTGGCAGGGACCAGCTACCTGTTCGTTATATTGAGTGGTTCGTTATATTGAGATTCGTGAAATTGAGAGTCGACTGTATTAAAAGGTGATTCCATTCACCTGCAAGCTTTTAGAGTTTTCAATTTGAAATGTATGCATATACCAATGTCATTTATAAATGGACAAATAATAACCAGTGCCCTCTAATAAACAATGCCTTCCAATAATTGGAACACAAAATAGCCTTTAAATTAACAAATTATTATAATAAAACATGGTGTATGAATACTTTTTTCCTCTTGCTGTACCAGTATATGTTTCCTTTTCGATGCTGCAGACAACGGTGGCCAGGGGCTAGAGGGCGAGGTTTGCTCTGGAAGTGAAGTGATACCAGGGGTACAAGAGTTTAGATATTTAACATCAGGGAAACAGTGAAATAGACTCAAATGTGACTCACAGGATCAAGAAGGCAAGTGAAGTCCTGTGTGATCAGTGGTGTAGCGTGGGGGGCCAAGGGGGATGCCCAAGCCACAAAATTTGAGGGTGCACGAAATATCAAGGTTTGCAAACATTTTCAAACGAAACAAATAAGAAATCTAGTGCCCCCTATGGTACTAGCAATGGTGGACTTTTCTTTGAGGAAGCCATCCACTTTATAATCTAGAAGGCTATTTGATTTCTGAAGGGCCCTTGGTAAGAAAGACTAGTAGTATGAGAGTCTGTGCCCTAATTTCCTTCAATTTATATGAATGATCCTTTCTCCCCTTATACTCAGCCAGGGAAACACTTCCAACCAGAGGTCCATTGCACCCCAACAGCAACAGTCTAATAAAAAGACTAATGCTGTGAGATATATGCTGCTGGCTTAGTGCCCCCTTCCCTAATTCCTTAATGATGTCAAACACACTCTCCCTGTGAGAAAACCTGTGGAGTACAATTCTTGTTGCCCTCCTTTGGATAATTTCAATTTTCCAAGATAAATCCTGCCTGAAAGGAAACCAAATACTACTACCATACTCCAAAATTGGTTGCACCATTGATATAATATGATGTTTCCTTTATCTCCCTTTGTACTGTCCCTAAGGATCCTACCAACCCTCTTTACTGTAAATCCACGTATGTAGTAATCAAAATCCAGTACGTTCTGAGATCTAGATATCGTGAGCATTCTACACTTCTGAGGTAATTGTGCACAGGATGATAACCCCTCATCTAATACCCTAGCAGTACATGTGTCATCTGCAAATATTTTAAGGAAGGAATTAATATCAAGTCCTATGTCATTAACATTGAGAATGCATAACAAAGGACCCAATACACTTCCCTGAGGGACACCTGACGTGGTAGGTTTCCATTCAGATGTATTACCCTTGAAAAGGACCCTCTGTTGTCTATCAAGCAGATAGGACCTTACCCATTGACCTGGACATTTAACCTGGACATTTTTGAAACCAGCTTATCATGGGGTACCATGACAAAAGCCTGTTTAAAGCCCAAGAATACATCAAGCAAGCCATTTGTGTGCCACATGACCTCCCTTTCCTAAACCCATGTTGTATATTACTAAGGATGCCATTTTTTTCAAGATATCCCATTATGGCTGAGAATAAGATATGTTTAAAAATCTTGGATACAGTACTTGTTAACAAAACCAAAATTGGTCTGTAGCACTTAGGGTCTGCTGTGTCCCCCAACTTGAAAATTGGTACAGTGAAACCTCTCTAATTGGTACACCTGCAGGACCCAGCGAAAGTGTACCCATAAGAGGAGTGTACCCTTAAGAGGGGTTTGGCACACTTTACTACTGTAATGCTGTACAGTAGCTTGTTATATTACCAGCATACAGTATATACAGTACATATGTATTTATGTACTTTTTTATTTTTAACTGAAAAATGCATTGTACTGTATACATAAATGTTGCAGAAGTAATATTTCAGAGAATTACTGATGTACATTTTCATAAATTTGATTACTGCAAACAAATGAGTCAAGGGTAGTTTGTCGAGAAGCAAGCTGCCTTCTTATTAATTCCTCTGCAACGTTTTTCTTGAACTGCTGCAGAGGAGCACTTCTTGTTCCATAAGCTATATTGAAAAACTTCATAGAGAAGTGATCAATTTGGTCCAAAAGAGCAAGAACCTGTTGCCCACTAAGATGTTCCTCCTCAATTTCTGGGTCAGCATCATTATCATCCTCCTCTTCATCTTTGAATAGATCATCTTCTGCATAGCAATTTTCATCTTCATGACAGCAAACTTCTTCTTCAAATTCAACTTCTGAAATTCCAATTTCATGAGATAATGTCATTACTTAATGGAGAGGGGATGCATCTTCAGGTATTCCAATTGCTTCTCCAATACCACAATGCCGAAAACAGTTTATTATTCTATTCCCTGTAACACAGTCCCATGCTTCCTTGTACCACCTCACACCATGGAGTACTGTGACCGTTTTTATTAGATCTGATGCTTTTGATGCATTATCCATTTTTGCAAGAAGGTATTGCAGCAAAAGCTTGCGATACTCTAGCTTGAAAACCCGAATAACTCCTTGGTACAGAGGATGTGTTTGCGGGTAGGAAAACCAGCTTGACGTTGGACAATTCAACTTGTTGTAAAGTAAATTGTCAAGTAAAAGTAAAATGCATCGCTTCTTTAGCTTCATTTAGCTTCTTGAAAGCGTTGGTGATGCATCAGTCACCACCTCCTGTACCCATTAGAGAGGTCGAGTTCTGAAAATGGTGACCTGTATTAGGTGTACCAAAAGAGGGGTGTACCCATTAAAGAGATGTACCGTTTAGAGGGGTAGTAATAATACTAAGCCTATGGGCAACAAATCGGTGCCTGAAGAATCCATACCGATATGAGGGGTGTACCCATAGAGAGGTTTCACTGTATTATGTTATTATAAGTAGGATTGAGAGTTAGTCTCTCCACTGCCATATTGGCCAAAAAAGGCTGCTTGCAGTGTATTAAATTAGAATTAGTTTCATAATTTTCTTTGAGCATTGTGGAATGAGTGAGAGGAAGTGATGGAAATTTATTTCCATTGTGAAGAAGGACAGCTTTTAAGCTTTTTGAAGAACTGTCTATGAAAAGATGCCAATCAGAAGGAATGCATGGAATTCCAATTTCATCAAATAGCTCTTTCACATCATTACAATAACAAAGTCCATCTATTTTAAAAATAGAATCAAGCAAATTCCACTGTTTTAACTGAGAAGCTAGGATTTCTGCTTTGCATTTGGGCAGGTTGAGATCTCTAAGTAATTTATCTCCAGTGAGTTAATGAGATGTGGTTCACAACCTACTGACTTCATCTCAAAACCTTCACTGTCATAACTACTGCTAGAAGTTTGTGATGCTGGTGTGTTGGAATCCTGTAGCTTTGGACCACGAGGTATAGGTAAATTTTCACTATGTGGCACTGTAGCAGACGTTCATTGTAGATGAGGATAACAAAGCTTTTTAGCATTTTTGCTGGCCTGATGCTTACTTGGGTTAACTATGTAAAATAGCAATCTTGAACATGATCAGTAGGTTCTCTCCATATTCTTGGCACTCCAAACCACACAGATCTTTTTCCCCATGATACCATCCTATGAATAGTGATAATCCATGACTAAAGGTAAGTGCCCAGTTCTTATCTTGACTTCAAATGGAAAGTTGAAAATAAGCTTCATATGCTTCACAAAGCCTTGAATTTGTTGCCAGAGCAAATTTTCTACCTCTGGCTTTCATTAATTCACCACAAATATAACAAAATGAATCTACATGATGTTTGCAACTTCTTGAGGCCATCTTTACACTACAACCACACAAAATGTTTTGTACCACTGCAATGTGCATCCTAAAAATGCCTATGAACCATGTAAGTGAAATGTCACATGATCCCCTTCTTGTCCCCCACCCTTACTTATATATAACATTCATTTGTTTGAAAAATTTTGTAATTGGTGGTAAAGAGGGACAAAAGAGGGACAAAAGCAAAGTTTTTTGTACATAAATGAAGTTAATGTTAATTTTTCAATGTCAAGAATCAGAAAATGGCAACCAAAATGCAGACTCAGAAAAAAAATGCTTTTTGTTGACTTGTGTAATAAACAGGGTACATTAATATGTAGATGCCATCATACACCACACGGGACTCCACTTTTACTTCTCATTCAAAGGAAGTCACACTCAGGGATTTTGTCTAGCCTGAAAAATGCCAACCCACCTCAGTTCAGTATTGAATGAAAAACTGCTGATGCAGTTACAGAGACTGCTACCCACTGCACCACTAAGGCAAGAATTTTACATAGGTTTAGGTTACAACTTATAGATTTTCTTTGGCATTCGTGTGCCTTGAAATGTGTTATTAACAGTGTGCCACCAGATTTTTAAATTACCAAAAGTGTACCTTGATGAAAATAGGTAGAGAATCACTGTTATAGGGATTCTCCTCTTTGGCTGCAGGAGCATGCAATCCAGGAGTTGCATGTCCTGAAGGGCATCAGTTTTCTGGATGCAGGGCTGCTGCTAGCCCTACCAGGAACCCCCAGCTGTGGGGTGTCCTATTCAGGTGCTGTTAAGGCAATTGCTGTGTTGTCAACTCCCTCTCCTGGTTTGCCTGTCCCCCCCCTTGGCTAATGGGTCCTACCTTCACCTCTGGCCCATCACTGGGCCCCAACTAGTTATGGTGCCAGCCACCCCATGGGCCACAGCTACCTCCCATCCACCACAGACGTCTCCTCTCCTAGCTTAGCCCAACCAGCCTCTTCCATAGAGGAGGCTGTGGGAGAGACAGAGGGAATCAAACTAAGGACACCCTCCACTCCTGCAGTGGTATACATGTCCTTTGTCCTTTGTCAGCCCTTTTCTATGGTGGGATGGTGAGAGAGAGGAGCGCTGGCTCTTGCACACAGTTTTTAGCTCATATCACACAGATTTTTAGCTAAGTGCAGGAGTAGTCAGTATGGGGAGTAAAACTCTGCTCACAAGTTTTTGATTTTGCACATGAACCAGCAATCCTTAGAGGAAACATTGGTCCAATAAGCACTGGGAGGTTTGCATTGGGAGATGCTATAAGATTTGTGTGGCAGTGACCACTTCGCTATCAGGGTCAGTGGAGGCAATGGAGAAATACTTCAGCATCCATCATGGTGGTGTCTGTGCTAGGCAAACTGGGAGGAATTTGCAAGGTGCATCTCCTTTCATCCACTGCATGACTTTGATGGCCAACGATGGCATTGCTGCATTTTGGAGAACTTGTCCTGGTGAGAGCTCAAGGTTAACCAGCCCTATCTTCCTCTAAAGCGTTCTGTCCCACTGAACCTTCAGAGTGCATGTGGGTAATACCTACTGCTCAGATGTGCTGTAGGAGAATGGTTTTCCACACTCTTTGCTGTTGCTGCGAACAGCTTACCCTCCTCCATTTGCCACCCAGTACAGTCGTCCATTTTGTGGACTTCTCCAGCTGGTACTGGGCAACTGCTATGCACAGCATTGAGCGTCAACTCCGC